>JAODUK010016629.1:0-26996 GCA_027564635.1 Typhlichthys eigenmanni | reverse complement strand
TTGGGGTCCCCTGCTGGAGCTGCTGCCCCCGCGACCCGACTCTGGATAAGCGGATGAAGATGGATGGATGGATGGATCGCTGTTTTTCTGGGCACAGCGCCGCTAAATCTATTTTTTCCATACCCCTGGCGTCCCGGACGCCTGCAGCTTGCTCCGCCCTTCACTTACACCTTCCCGGTGAGGCGCCCCCTCACCTCGTCATCGGGACCGCGTTAAATCACTTCTTTCCACAAATCCTGGTGAGTGGATTTTCTTCTACCGTACTTGTACAGCGCCGCCCTTGCTGGTTTCATACGGTCATACGGTCGCCGCATACGACGGGGATGCGGCCGCGGCCGTTTTTGACCTCCCTTCACAGTATGCGGCGACCGCAGATTCTCCAGTCCGGCTCGGAAGTTTTCAGCACCGCCCTATAAGACAACCCCTGACTTTTGAGAAGATTTTCCTGGGTTTTATACGCCGGAAAATACGGTATATTAAAAAGTTCCCTTCTACCTGGCTCTTACTAATACACTCAAGGGATATTAAAGCAATAATTATTTTCCTCAATATTCCCATTTACTAGTGGACCCATAATAGACCTGAGACCTCCATGCAATGAGCCAAGAAAAAACGATTTTTAGTACCCAGGGAACTTCATTACCATTCTGTGTGTGTGTGTGTGTGTGTGTGTGTGTGCGAAAACCAGCACATTAACAATACTTTATACCTGCACAAACATCATTAACATAGTTAAACTTGAAAATCCTGACCAAGTTGTTTATTTTAAATGTGATTAATTTAATAGAAATGTGAAGTAATGCATTCAGGGCTGTCAGTTTCCAATTTAGCTCATATTGTTATGGTTTTGACTCTGATCTCCAAATGTCCTTCTTTGTCTAGATGTATGGAGTGTTCATTTGGACTTGACATGCTGGATGAGTTTGCTCTTGGCATTGACTACCGCTGTTTGTGTTGCCAGACAGGCGCAGGCAGTGGGTTTATGACCCCCGTCCCCTACAAGGTTTCAGAATACGCTGTCTCATTTACCACTGTTTTATTTCTCAAAATATGAAATAGCTTCTTCCAAATTTAAAGTCTGCCAAAGCCTCTTACTCATTTTTACGTCTTTCTGAAATCAATTTTAGGATGAGAGAGCAGCCTGCATCAGTCTTGATAGAAGGAGCCTCTAGAGAGCTGGCCACCATTTTCAACTGATGATTTTCTCTCTCTCTCTCTCTGTCCCTCCCTCCACCCTTTATACTCCTTCACGTCTGTCTAGTCTTTCTGCCCCACACTCACTTCCCTTACGAGGTTTTCGTCTAACTGTTTCTCCCTGTCCTCCTCCATTCAGAGCCATTACGCCCACATCCTGTTGCCAGTTCAGCCGCTTGGGTGTTTGGATTGTGTTGGCTGATTTAATGGCTGTATGAATTCAGGACCAACATGTGTCCAAAACTAAAACTGCAAAGGGTCTGAATGAAACATACAGTGTTTGTTGGTTAACACGTTTTGTGTCAGAGAAAAATGAATACACGTGTAGGCTACGTCAAATTCACAAAAAGGAAAATAACATGTACAGGTACAGAATGCATCATTTTTTGTTTGGCTGGTATTTTGTAGACATTGCTTTGTTTGCAAATCTACAAATGCATTATAACTGCTGAAATACTGTTTCAGCACAAGGCTATTATCAGCTTTTGCTATTGTAAAACACTTTCCACCAAGCTGTGCTACAGCCTTTGTCCTAGCTGAACAAAATGGTTGACATTCTAATGACAGCATGAAATTACTTTTCCAGCCATATGCCTCTCTTATCTGTCAGTATAATCAAACCAAAAAATAAAAGGCAAGTAGGCAACAGACTGTATACTCAGGAAGTGTTGGAAAATGTTTTTTTGTACTGGCAAAGTCTTCAAGATTAGTTTACACATTGTGCTATATTAATTTTTGTTATATATTCTTTTACATATTCACTTGTAGAGACTTATATGGTGCAATGTTGAGGCAGCTTTATAGAGCATTA
Source organism: Typhlichthys eigenmanni (assembly GCA_027564635.1). Lineage (NCBI taxonomy): Eukaryota > Metazoa > Chordata > Actinopteri > Percopsiformes > Amblyopsidae > Typhlichthys > Typhlichthys eigenmanni. The sequence goes on along the minus strand of JAODUK010016629.1, from coordinate 24,991 downwards.
CCAACAAAAGCGTTTGTCCTTTTACCCTTTGTCATAATCATAAAGTGTTGGCTGGGATGACATATTCTTTAATGAATTCTGTAAATCTGCAAGAATTGATTTAATATCTCACAAAAATCCTTGAGTGCAAGCCTCCTTACTGTTTAATGTCACTACCCTGCGAATTAGGGGACATCACACTGCCCTCTTTGACCTCTGTGAAGTGTGGAAAAGCCTCATATACCCATCCATGAAACCCAGCAACAGTTAAAGTGTTCTGTGTCCTGAACTGACCCTCTGTCTCGCTTGTACACCCACAGTATGTTTGTGTTGATTCAATGTGGCAGTTTCAATCTGATGGTGAAATTATTATGATCAAAAGGGTAAAAAAAAAAACACTTTTCTTTGGGCAATGTTACATACAAAACAACAAAGGCATAACAACAGGATGGCTGTACAATATAGTCAATATATTAATACTGAATCTCAGATGGTCCTCGTGATATACAATACAGGAGTTGGAATCAAGGAATCAGAATATATAAGTCACACAAACTAATGCCTCTGACCTTCAGACATATTTGTATTTTCCTGTTGTAGGGCTACTGTAGAGATGGGAATTTATATGATTTAATCATTTATTGCAATAGAAATACTGATGATAATCTTATCATGGAGAATGTCCATTATCATGAATATCATCACATACTGTTAAGTATTAAGTGACTTTACAAAAAGCTGTGTACAGTAGCTCACTTGTGCAGGCCAATTGTATTGATTTACTAATTTATTTATTAGCCTGCATATTTCCAGTCAATCACCACTATGACTGAAGCCTTGGCTTGCCCATTGTGTACCCGACATAAAGAGATAAATCAGATTTGTTGAAATACTGGTTTCAAAACAAAGCACACAAAAAATAATATATTACATGTGTGTTATGATAATAAAAATGTTTTTTAGAGTTGAATAATAATTGCGATAATATCATCTATCACAATTATTTTGGCAGGATAATTGTGACTTTCATTTTTAATGTCTATGTGAAACCCCTAAGCCCAGTCTGATATTTGTACTTGTATATTTGTCATTTTATGTTTACTTAATGTATTTTTCATGCTTATCTCTCATTAGGAAAAACAATGGTCTCCATTACATTTTTAGGTGAAAGAAATCTTAGCTAATTCCTCAAGTAGTAGTAGATTTGCTTGGAACAGTGACCAAGTGGGCAATTTTAGAATGCAAGCATATTCAATTTCAGTGTATTGAGTCTATTTTAGAATGAATAACATTCAACATGTTGCTAGTAGGCCAAATGAGTTATGGCACTGTTCTGGGTCTATTTAGTAAAATATTATTTTAATAACTGAAAATAATTATGGAACAAGCACGTGGTTCTTTGTATCTGATTTCTATTTCAGGCTTGAAGACTTGTATTTTTTTTAAACGTGTTAAATTGTTTTTCTTCACCTTATTTAGTAATATGGTTATGGATAAAACACAAATCTTCAGCGCTCACACATTTAGGCATGGATGGATGGACAATACAGTTCTAAAAGCAAAACCTACATTTGAACTCTGTCCAGCATTCTTGACATTCAAAACGTTTGTTCTGATGGAGGTGTCATCTGTCTCTGTGACCGCAACTATTAATTTGAAGGTCTGATCAGTAAAAAAAAGAAACTACGAGGCTTATATGCACTTACCATACAAACTCCTTGCTCACACAGATAAAGGACTACACATTTCTTTCGGTGGAGAATTACTTGGATAGAAGGTACAGGTGAACAGGTGATCTGCAGGAATGAGCAAATTCACTGTTGCAGTAACTGCCAACATGTTTGATGTATTGTAGCTTAATGATTGAATACATTACCCCTTCAGTCAAATTTGTATTATTTTAATGTGATTTAGACTTTAAGTTTTTCTAAATCAATATAACACTGTTTCAGACTTTTTAATACTTTGGTAGCACTACAACAAAAGAGATTTAGAGCCCCTTAAAGTGTGTAATTCATGGCTAAGCAAACAATGTTAATGGATGTTTGTTTTGTATAGACATGGCTTATATATGGATTCCCTATACATGATACAATTTCTGCAAATTTACACATATACTGTACAGCATGTTGGATTATCTATAACTGGTGTCAATATTTGTTTAAAAAAAAGGGATCAAACATTCACAAAATAACATATCATTGGCATTAAAAGTAATTTGATGTATGCACATGCTCAATTTACATTCTGTACAAAACAACTGATATACAATATAACAAGACCAACAGTGAACACTGTTAGCTCTTCTCAAGAGATACACACGTTATGCTCTCTTGACATTCATACGTTGATACATGTTATGTCACGGTAGTTAAAAGCCTATTACAAGCCTTCTGAAATCAAGTCTTAGTCAGATAACATCTCTTTTCTGGTCATATTTCATACATTTCACAAATAATTCAAACCAAAAATATGTAAAGGCATAATTCTCATTGAGTCCAGGGTGCTGTCTTCATATTAGCGACAGCACCAGAATAGCTATATTTCACTATGACTTTTTATCCTGCTGTAAAAATGCCTATGCCAAAAAAGAAAGAGAATGTGTGCGCGCGCTTCTATAAGCTCTATCCATATATATAAAAAACACCTGTCAGCTGTCTAGAACATAGTGCTAAAGAACATCCAGACCTTTGCTCGTATCTCAGCCTTGGAGGCTTTATCTGTGCATAAAAACCAACAAAGTGCACAAACCTCCTGTCACGCTGAACACAGAAGCAGAATTCAAAACACAGTTGGCATTTTCAACATAAAGTATGAAGACACACGCTGAGAGGCAAGATACTGTTTTTGCGTGACCCTACAATAAAAGCGTTAATAGCATTGACATCAAAGGCAGTTTGCAATGCGGTCCAGACCTATTCATCGTGTCAATGGTATGGCAGAACCTTGCACTAATTCCACATTTATACTGTAGGAAGTGCGCTATAAGGGATTAAGATGATATGAGATATGAGATGTATTTGAGTAATGCCAACTGAATCCCCATACACTGCCACTTTCATACGGAGCTGAGGTACAACAGAAACAAAAGAAATAAGGCTTAAAAATGATTTTTGTGCTGCGATATTGACATAGTGAACAGAACATGCGACAGCAGTATCAGGTAAGTGCATGAAATGTAAGGATCTAATTAATAAATACATTATGAGCTGTTACTCTACAGGCCAGAGGAAAAACTAACAGCGATGGTTGTGCTGAAACTCAGACACTGACAATGGCAAGCTGGCCTACAATAAATCACATTGTACAGCACAAGCGGAGCATGCTTTGATAAGCATCCGCTGTAAAATGATATCATTGCACTCTACTTACAACCCTGTGTGCAATTAGCTCCCACGGTTCATGGCACAGCAGTCTACTTGATTTATACAGCTATCATATTCTGCCCTCTAGTGGTAAATTAAATGAAAGAAAGAAAATAAATGAAATGAACTCAATGAACTGTACTTGTTTGAGGCACATTTTAACATGACCAAATTGACCAAATCTGTGTCTCTCTTCCGTGAGATGGATATTGATGACTGAGATCCAGCTTCATGTTCTGTTCAGCTGGGCTGTCCATGAACATCGACAGGACTGACAGATTGTTATTTCTGTGAATGGTATCCCTGTGTTTGATACATTTCTCCTCTCCAGTTCTTTTCTGGAAACGGCTGAAATACCTGCGCTAGCACGAAACAGCGCCTAACCATTCCTAGCCTATAGTTCTATACCAAGGCCATAAAAAACAAAAAATAAATTAATAGGTCATTGTAACCAGAGCCATTTGAAATACTCTAGGTCAGACGTGAACATATTTCACTGCCATTTACTGTATTGGCCTGCCCTGTGTCTGTGCTGGCAGATATAGACTGAAGTCACTGGTAACTGCAGATCCCAAAGGAATGTAAAGAAATGGACCTCATAGATTCTGAAGACCGGGAGATTGGTAAGAGATGCGGTGCAGAAGAGTAAGTCCAGCAAGAAATTTCAGCTGTTAGGGTCGATGGAACCTGCATAAACACACGGGCACACACACATAATCTTTGTATTACGTGCAGTCTATCAAGCAGGTTTATCAATCCTCTGATCTAGTTTAGGCATGTTAACAAATAGACAAACAGTCTCTATGCTGTAGTATATAAATAAAATAGCAAGGAGATGTTATTGTTTTTGTATTGTTTATTGGACCGCTCTGACTAAAAATATAGTTGGCTAGCTTTACATCAGCCTTTTAGGATGTTAGTGAGACAGGTTTAAGAGGCTGCAATAAAATTGTCATCGATCAAAGTGAGCAAATAAACCTTGAGAGATCACTTAACAGCTTAAGCAGTTGTTTACTGTGATCACCTGGTAAACTGTTTGCTGTCTTCATGAACCTCCATCTCTTTACTCTTAAACTCATTCAGCTCCTTACGAATAGCAGCCTATGGAGAAGCGCGCGCGCACACACACACACACACACACACGCACACAACATACACAGAAATATTTTACTTGCACATTATCTCACTTTAAAAAATAATTATAAATGAATTGACAGTTGTTGGCCTACTGGACTTTCAAACCCCAGTGACGATCACACTATTACAGTGAGGCACTTTACAGGGTTGCTGTACCTTGTCCGCTGGGGTGAGCCGTGTCCACGGCTTGTCCGCTCTGCGGTCGTAGTCCTTGGCGTCAGTGACCTCCACATACTCGTTAAAACACAAGATCCTCCGAGCAACCAGCTCTGCTACCGTAGGCCTCACGCTCAGCTGCAAGAGGGAGCAAGGTTGATATATGAGGACAAATGTATTACACATGGCGGCGTGAGATTAGAAAAACATGTATTTTACTGTACCATTAAGGACATACGTTTCCATGTTAATTATATTATTTTATACTGTATATACTTAAGTAAAAGTATTATGTAAAAGTAACAAAAAAAAACCTTAACAAAGAAAGGTTGTAGATTTAGTTCTGTCCACTAGGTGGGGTGCAGTCACCAAAATATAAATTTTGCCCAGCTAACACATATCTCATCCACTCACTTTAAATAACCTTACTACTACTCCTAGTTTATGCTTGTGTGCAATTGTATTTTACCTTTCTAGAAAGCCTCCTTTTAATTTCTTTCTTGGCTTCTTGCTCCTCCACTTCATTCTTTTCTGTACACAGAAAGCAAAATGGTGTCTTTGGACTGAGCTCAACAAATGGAAGCATTTTAATAATGCCTACATTTACGTAATGTAATTTATGTAATGTTATGACACGACAGTACGTCCGTATGCCTAATATACTATTCAAATATTATACAAAAATATTATGGATCAATAATTGATATTCGGGATGAATAATTGAATTGAATAATAACTGAATATATTATTATCTACAATTATTGTATATAATAATAATAATAGAAATTATACTTTATTGTGTTCAAATCAAACTCTATACTATAATCTCATGATGATAAAATATGATATTCAGTGTACAGCCCTCTGGGTTTTTTAAAGAAGCCAGGAGGTTTTAGTTTTTAGTTTTTTTGTGCGACTCAAAAAGGCCAGTTCGTTCCTCATGAGTTTGTAGTAGCATGTTTGAGAAACTCACGTTTCAGGATGTTCCTCTGCTCCAACTCCTCAGTGGTCGGTCTCTGGCTCAGGCGCCTGGGAGGACAATGGCGGCAAATCGAACAATCCCAAATGAACATGGAAACCAACTTTAACGTGATTGACATGAATCAATTGTCATGACCCTAAAAAACGTACACTACGTATATTTGCCAAAAGGGAGTGTGTGACTGGTTAAAATACCATAATACAATGATGTCGTCTCTATTAATAGTTTTATATCAGAATAGCAGAATAAATGACACTGAATAAACATTTTAAATCATGGACACACACAACACGTAATTACAGACAACCAAAACAACTCATGTCAATGCAATTGAACAACAAATTAGCTAGAACGGCAAGGTAATATTGTGCGTACCGTACTAGCTTAGAACCTATTTGCTGGCGCAGTTCGTTCCTCTCCCACTCAGAGCTCCTTGGCAGAATGTTTTTCTCCTCCAGCTCTCTCTTGCTGGGTCGATTCCCCAGCTTGATGTTGAGAGTGTCTCTGCGGCGGATCTTACAAGCAAGGGAGCCTGGAGCAGATAGACAAGGGTCATATGGTCATTTACATTTAGTTACATTTACTAGAGTGACTTTTTTAAGTAATTGTACTTCTAAGAGTAGTTTGAATGCACTGAATATACTCAAGTATATTTGTGTATATTTTCTTTTAATTTTACTCTGCTACATCCGGCTATATTCCAGTCGTTACTCGCTAAATTTAAAATAAATGTGAATTATCTCGCAACTGCTCTTCCGGTATTCAAAGTAGGCTGCCAGGTGCTTCTACTTGGGTCATTCTTATTTAAATATAACAGTACTTTTACTTGAGTACAGTTTTTGGCTACTCTACCCACCTCTGGTCCCTTCCCTTAGGAAGGGACCAGAGGTGCAGCAACTGAATCCAACAGTCTTATTATTACTGACATAACCTGGAGTATACGCTTCCAATACAACATGACATAATCAGTTCCTCATGTTATTTATGCTGTGTTTTCAGTTCAGCAAGTTACAAGTCCACATCATATACAATACTAAATTATATAAGACTAACCAGTGTATCTACCAATCTACTTGTAGATAATTGTACAGCAGACTCATTGTAGATCATTTTGGCCAGCTGCAGAATTGAATCACAAATATAGACGTTTTTTATAGACCTGGGCTTGACCTAGTGCTTGCATGACTGTATTGGAAAATGCAGTGCAAGAAGAATGCTGTGGTTTATATCAATAAGAGTGAGTGCACACCACTGCATATTGTTATAACAGCAGTACATACTGTATTGTCAAAACAAATGTCCAGCGATGAGTGGTGTTTTGTTCTGACATTACAGGTGGCCATGGGCGTCTATAGAATATTTTGGAAGGATCTCATACTGTTTGTATACTCGTCTTCCTCCTCATCCTCCTCCTCATCGCGGTACAGGATTGGTCCGTCAGAATCGGAGTCACTGGTCTGGCTGTCTCTGGGTTTGTTAGGGATTACGGTCACCTCAGGCTGCACCACATTAACATTGTGGCTGTGCTGCCTGTCGCCCTCTACTGGCCTGGAGGGGTACAACAACCATTTAAAGGCAGGGTTAGTCACTCCTCGAGAATGCTTGCTGTCTTCCAGCTCAAATGTAAACAAACTGGACTGTGACTGTTTACACAGACCAGAGGATATAAACAGGAATACAAAGTGTTATTAGTTTAGGCAGATTAAGTAGGTAATCTTAGTGCCCAAGGCCTACTGACGGTGCTGACATGTTGCTGTGTTATAACGTGGTTCTTTTTAATGGGCGGCATCAGAGGTGTCTCTGCTCTCACTCTCTTGTTTGTCAAGCCATAAACATGCATAATCAGCAGAATGTTTAGCTCCTCTGCCAATTTTTCACGTTAATAAAAGTGCATTACTTGCACCACTGAACAACGCCTTCAAGTGGGAGTTAGCTTTTGCAAGCTAATTGTAAGCTAATACCTTTTTAGGCGAATTCAAGAAAAATCTCCTCAAATTTCGCTAGCTTGCAGTTCTCTGTGCGTGTTTACTAAAATAACCTGGTACTTTCTACACATCCCTGGCTTTGTACATTGAAACATAATCAAAAATGGCGAACGTCAATTGGCTTCACAATGCGTGGCAATGTGTGGGGGCCGGAGCTTCTGAGAGAGTTTGTTTTGATTTGAGCTCAAAGTTAGCATGCATTGACTAAATAATGACTAAAGCTGCTTGCACACTGCCCAGACAAACGCCGACCAACTTAGTCGGTTGGAGTTAGAGTTTAGAGTTTAGAGTTTGACATGTTCTGTTTAGCGGAGTTGTGGAAAGTCTGCAGTTTTCCAACAAACTGAAACGTACTGAGTGCGTTCCCTTGACAACTAGCCGTGTACAATGTTAGCACACACGGTTTTCATTGAAGGTTAGACTTGGCTATATTACTCACTTCACTTTGCTGTAGTTTTACATTTAAAATAGCTGGTTTCTGGACGTAGGAACGCAAATTAAGCAGAGTTGTGGTTAGAGTAAACCGAATGTTGGGGTCTGTTGGGCACAGTCTGGGCAGTGTGCCAGCACCGTAACCCTTAAGCCTATATTAAGGGTTCACAACTGAATCTCCCAGCTCAGGACGACTTCAACCCAGGCAGTAGCTTAATTGGCCTGAATAACTCAGGTCACTTGTGGGCACAGAGGCTCTGTGCTGTAGTAAAGGCTCAGCTTTAATATGCTTTAAAGGTGGAGTCAGTGATTCTGGAGAAAGACTGTTGCTATCTGAACTAGTCCAAAATCAAAACACCTGTCCTATCAATGCCATAGGGTGCTTCCCTCAGGAGCTCCGCCTCCCTAACTTGGATGCACATTGCGAAGGCTGGGATAGTGTTGTGTGGTCTGCACCACTTTGTTTACGTTTCCATTAACAGAACCAGGGCTGTGTAGGTAGAAACACCAGATTATTTTTTCAGAGCACACACAGAACGGCCAGCACAAGAAGACAATGAGAATTTCACCAAAAAAGAAAAATAATAATAACAATAAAAATAAACAAGGGTGTATTAGCTTACAATCGTCCCTGTCAGATCCTCACCTTCGGCCACTCTCTACGGGACAGTCTCTCTCTGCTCCTCCATCCTCCCCTCCAGTTCCTCCTGTCCCTGTGGGCTCTCCGTCCTGCGAGGGGCCCCCCGTATTCCCCCCCGTAAACGAGGTGTCCTCCGTGGCACCATTGACGTGAGGGGGTCCGTCCGTGGGCTCCGGGGCCCCACCGCCACCAGGGGTGGCCTCCACACCCCGTCGCCCCAGAGAGGAAGATGCGTCGGGGGCAGGTTCGGGCTCCAGGCCGCCAGGGGCTTTCCCCACCTCCGCCTGAGCAGGTGAGGCCCTGGCGGAGCCAGGCTGGGTGCCCGAGGGGGTCTGAAGCGCCTCTGGTTCTCCGGGCAGGCGTGCAATTTCTGGGGAGGCCTTGGGAGCTGTGGACGAGGGGACGGAGTTGGAGGAGGAGGTGGCGGTGGTGGCGGCGTCCGGTTTGCGGTGAGCTCGCCCCTTCGTCGGGCGAGAGGTGGACATGGGGGAGGGAGTCGTTTTTGGAGCGGAGGGAGTCGTTTTTGGCGTGCTTACCGTCTTCTTTTGATGGGATGGTTTGGCTGTAGGAGAGGAGATGAACTGAGCTTAGAATTCTTCATTACTGTATATATGTTCTTTCATTAAAATTAGCATTTAAGCAGAACAAGCCAATGCTTTGCAGTTATAATATATATATATATATATATATATATCTTAACTAATACACCTACTGAATCACTATACAGTATATAGATACATATAATGTTCTCTATTATGATATATGATAGCTATAATATTACAACTGTGGCATTATATCAATCTCTGCCTGTTATAGCTGAATAATAATCCTTTGTCAGAAAAGTGGAATGTAGACTACACATAGTATTCATATAGTGATGAACACTCAAAGGGCTTTTCAAATACAGATACAGTTAAATTCATTCATAACACCCACACACAAACAGCAAAGACTATATGAAGTGTGAATCACAAGTTCTCTAGCATGTGGCTGTCTTTTTTAAAACAACACGGTTGGGTAACACACACAATCACACACACACACTCACACCTCATGCACGGGCGTGGGGCATGCTGTTTGAGCGCGCAAGGGTTTCAGAAGACAGGCAAAGAGCTACTGTACAGCGATCTCACCAACATATATAGTAACACACACATGCACAAACAGAGGTGCTTACAGTGCAGACCTTTTTACAAATGACGATGTCTACTAGGAGGACATATATAAACATTTGCTTCTGAAGAAAATAACAGGGTGAACACATGTTGCCGGGGTTCTGCAGCGATGTATCGATATCATGTTACATACTGTAGGGGGGTTATGAATACATGACCTCAAGACAAGAGCATGAACAGACAAGGGAGCTGGGTCTAGACAAAGTCCTCCTTGGTACTAGAAGAGCAACAGAAGAGGCATTCCCCGTGCAGGCAGAGAGGTAGTTGGGTTGGTAGACAGGTGCATGGACAGGCTATAGGCCAAGCAATCAGCTAAAGGCAGACTTACCAGTGCCGCGGCTAGTGCTGTTTGTGCTGCTGCTGCTGTTCCGCGCGTTAGCTTTAGCTTGAGCGGCTGCGGTCCCTGGTTTGCCGGAGGTTTTAGCTGTCTTTTTAACCGCGGGGGCGCCGTCTCTGTGCTTTGCCGCGCCTACAGCGCCGCCCGCAGGCTTGGAGGGCGCAGGCGGCACTGTCGCACTGGACGTTTTTTTAGCGGCAACCTCCCGCGGCCGTGCCTTGGTTTCCCGGGAAAGGGGTTTAGTGTCGTGCCTCTCTGAGCAGAGCAAGGAAGAGGCAAAGCGTGCACCATTTTGAATTTAGGGTTAGCAAAAGAAAATGTTTTTATAAAAAAGCATTTGTGTCAAAAGTGGCACAAATGAGAATAGAGAAAAAAATGAAAATGAATGGATGGTGGTAAGCTGGCAACATGGATGGTCCATGGTCTCGATCTGCTATGGCCTTATTGCAGTAAACAAAACATGTAAAGCCACCTTTAGAGTGCGTATCATTAACTGCAGCAGTATTGGCAGAGAGACAGTTCAAAATAACTTCAATTGGAGTTAAAAGGATTAACATGCAACAACCGGGAAACTGTGGTTTTCTATATTGTCTCACACACACATGTACAGTATATGTGTGTTAGTGTGAATATAGTCCACACGCCCATATATCTATTTACCTGTGTTTGCATTCTGTGCTGGTGCCTCTTGGATATTGACAGAGAAACAAACAGAGATCTCCCCTAATGGCAACGTGTTCAATACTAACAGGGTTGAGATAAAAACAGCAGCAACACTTTAGACAAAAAGGCCAGTGGCTTGTCTCTTGAGGTAGGGAATTAGTAGGCTGTTATTGCCTTGTTCATGTAGTGGATGCCTTCATGCAGGTAATAATGGCAGTATCTACTTAGACACATTAGGCACGGGACTTTGTGAATAGCATGTGCTCCATTGGGAAGTGGTCTCTATCGTTGCCTCCTACTGGGCGTAGACCTTTGGTTAAAGGCAGGGCTAGTCATTCTCCAGGACCCTGGCTAACTTTGAGCTCAAATCAAAATACTAAAGCAAACAGGGTTTCCAGACTATAACGTCACTGAAAATTGAGCTGAGAGAGTAATATTCGGGCAGAGCCAAGCTACCTCAATACTTATTTTCAATATAAATACACAATATATACTGTACATACTGTATACAGTAGTATATATCTTAACAAAATGTTTTATATTGATCTTTGTATTGTGCCTAATGTACAGTGCAATGTAAGATGTCGTTGAGTGTCCTGAAATTATTTTGTATTTTTATTTTATGAAGTTATTTTTATTATAGAAAACATGTAATTTGATGAACTCTTCTTCTGAACTAACCTGATCCATCTTCCCTGTTGTCAAGCTCAGCAGCATGCTCTTCTGTTGTGGTCAGGGTATGTTCTATGTCCACTTTGACCTCCTCGGATGACGCACTTGGCGTGATGTGTCCGTTCACAATTTCACTGCTGACAGGTTCATCTAAAAAAGGAAGGATTTGTGTTTGTTTTGAAATGCAATGCAAAATACTTCTGTGTGGTGTGTATATTCCTTAACACACTTGACAGTGGACCATTGCATCCCCATGAATGATGTGCATGTGGCCAGAGAGAATGGATTTTAACAGAGTGGTGCAACGGAAGGCACTTCCGCATTACATTTTTAGAAGGTGGGGGGACTTTTATGCAGACCAGAACCACCCAGCGTTACATGCAAGTCAATAGGGAGGTACAAGGATTTCACCATAATATTGCTCATTATTTCTCTCTGGGGGAGTTAATAGGCATTTATAACATTTTCCATGTACCCATGATCAATCTGAGGCCTATTCTGGGATAAAATGACTGTTTCAGGCCTTGCATGTTAAGCTGTCCAGGTCAGCCTCCACTATAAAATGTTGTTAGTTACACACCCACATGTAAGACTGCAAGCGATCAATTTTTGCCTCCATTGATATGCATTACAAAGCTCTATCTTGTTATTATTCCAATATCTTTGGTATAGCAGATAAGATACATTGAATATTTTAGCAATGAACAGACCTTCTGGGACAAGCACCCCTTTTCGGATGAGTTCCTCTCTGGTCTGTCTGGTTGAGATTTTCCTCTCTAGAACTGCAATACAAACACAGGTCAGATACAGCTCTAATGTAGATCTTCCTTCGGTAAAAGCTTTTACCCTGACGTGTATTAATAAACTACAGCAAACCAACTCTGTCAGTATTAAAACAATGACAGATCGGATGGTTTAGAATAGAGCATGGATGGGTAGGTTACATTTTAAATGTAATCCATTACAGGTACTAGTTACCAGACTAAAATGATGATCAGTATCGTCATTTTTGGATTACCTCTATTTAGTAACATAATCTTATTACTTTTCATTACTTTTAGATTACTTCACGGCTAAACGTTGTTCTTTGAAATGCCAAAACAATTTACAGCATTGGTGCGCCAAATCTCTCTATTTTTGTGACCGTTTATGTTGATCAAGAGATCAGATTAAATTAGGACTTCATTAAAATTTTTGATTGACGTTAATAAGAGAATAGCCAAATGTTTCTTCTGCAAACGGGCAAAAGTAGTCCAAGAAGTAATCATCTAATTTCAAAAAAGACCCTGTAATCTGATTCCACTATTTTAGCTGGTAACTGTAATGGACTACAGTTAGTTTTTTTGTAACCAATTGCATGTAACTGTTACATCCCAACCCTGGGTATTTATTTAGCCCATTGGCGGTACAATTATCCAAGATAGTTTTGCTTCGCGCACACGCACACACACACACACACACACACACACACACACACACACATTGGCAGCATACTATGTGTCTTGTTGGCAGATGGCAGCTGAAAAGGTACTACGTTCATTGTATACATCTTGGTTTCTCCATGTTCCTCATGGTTTTACACCTGAAGAGTAACCCGAGACATGCTAGACAGACGGTCAGGTACGCTACATACAGCTGCATAGCGGGCCAGGGAATCGTATGACCAGCTGCCATAGCAGGAGAAACTAGCTCGGCGGTCTTTTATACCCCTGCCGCTCGTTGCCCACATTTCTTGGTGAGGATAATAAATAATAAAGGCAGTCATGGCAGATCTGTGGTTAGCCTGTAGGTTGCTAGGAAGAAACAACAGAGTCCTGGGGTCACTTTTAATTTAGGTTAATTTGCCACCGAGACGCGTCGCTAGAAATGCGTCGCTAGCAAAACCGTTTCTTTTTTATGTGGGAATCAAAAGTTAAACTATTCTCAACTTTTCAGCTCAAGGTGCGGAGTGCGCTCTTCGTCAATCTGACAGTTGGCCCATGCAGCCATTCTCTTTGGCTCATGCAGCCCATCATCTCTGTGTGACCGGGGGTTTATCAAAGCACGTTTGAAGCGGCCACGACTATACTGTAGCGACGCGTCTCGGTGAGATCAGGGCCATAGTGTACTCCACTCTGTGCTATCGCTTGTAACAGTATATAGTGCAGTTATGCAGTATAGTACATAGGGAAAGCCCTGCAGTGTGTGTGTGTGTGCATTCAAATAATTGTCGAACACAAATAGGACTTGTAGACCAGGTTTGCACTGATGTTCCCATGGTGTTTGTGACAAAACCTGAAGCCTTAGCACGTGATGTTGTTCCTGAATTTGTGGACAGTAAACCTCCACTCTTGAAACTGGTCATACACAAACACGCCCCTCTCCACCACCACCATATGCAGAAATACCTTTGGACAGATCCTGAAACTTATCACTGGTCTTCTTCTTCCCCCATTTCCAGGGCTTGAACAGTTTCCCGAGTGATGAGAGCTTGCCCCTTTGCTGACGTGACCCTGGTGCATTCTGGGTAGGGGCGTCACTCCCCACAACGACGTCACAGTTGGCCAGTGATGAGGATTTTTCCAGTCCATCAACTAGCAGAAAATTGGACATCAGTTCACAGAAACTACAGTCTATGAGCTGCAGAGAAGTACATGCATATGCACCACCAACACACACCGTGTTGTTTGGAACGCAACAAAGCACTCGGTGTTATATCTGTATAAAGCACAGATTTAACGGCAGTATTATCACTCAAAACACTACATTAAAAGGCAAGATGTGAATTCTCCATGGCACAGATTGATATTTCTGTCTCTGTGTGAGTGTGTGCATGTGCGTGTGTGTGTGTTTTGGCCAGAACAGTGTCCTTCCCGGACTTCGCCTCTTCCTGTTGGAAAGTTAGAAGTCCTGGGAACATTCTGGAGCACAGATTGTGGAGGAACCGAGCGTGTGAGCATGCACATGCTTGTGTGAAATAACGGGAGATAGTCTACACTGTGTGTGGTAGGGATGGATTCATAACATAATGGGTATGTGTGTGGTCGCACCCAAATCTGTGTCTGTGATCTGTGAAAAATATAAATACAGGGGGTAATTCATAAACATGTCTACAATATGTTCCTCTCCCTCTGTTTGTTTGTGTGTGTGTGCGTGTGTGTGTTTGCTGTGCTGGAAACAGAGGAAGGAGAGGGGGCATATGTTTCCTTGTTTTAAGCAGTGGGAGAATACGTTGGGTTACTTTCTGCAATTAGCTTCATTGCTACGTTGCATCACATAGACCAACCTCTTTCGTCTAGCCCTTAGTAAACAATAAGCTTCTTACAATAACTACGTTTCAGTTTAATGTTCATGATAGTTTGTGTGTAATAAACATATTATTATATAACATATAGTATAAAACATATGTATGTATTATATATAAAATCTGTAATATACAAGAAAAACTATAAATATATTATTGGCGTTTTTACAATTTTTCAAGTGGAAATGACTTGACTATAAACATTTTTCACAGTTAACGTCCATTTTTCTGTCTGCTGAATGTAATAAAGCGTTGTGTTTAGGGCTATGCTGTGTACGTGTTCGTCTGTGTAGCTTCCGTCTATTCAGTTTAGTCAGTTGGGACAGCCCCCTTGTCCTTTGTTACACACACATTTACTTATGTGCGTACACATACACACACACTCTATTACATGTAAATACTGTACAGATGTTCAAATACAGCAAATAAAAACAAATATATATATTCAGAAACAGTTCAGCTGCAAAAACCTGTAAGTCCATCTGAAAAGAAGTTGAAATAAACACATTAAAATTGAATTATTTATTAGATTTATAATTGGGTTCACTACTTTCACCTTTATTACAATTAAAAAGGTTGTTCGTCACTGAATGAAAAGTAAAAATCGAACTATTTATTTAAATATTGTCAATTTAAAAACAAAATATGTCGGATGGACTTATAGGTTTCTGTGGTAGTGTCTTTACAGCAAACTAAAGATATATATGCAGAGAGAGATACAGAGTCATCACAGTCTGAACCAACAGACTTCTTCCCCAAAGCTGTAGCCTTTAGCTTCTATCACCCCCTTCATCCCACTGGAGCTACAGACTTAAAGATCACCTGCTGCTAAGGCACACACAATGTTATTACGAACAACACACATAGTGCATGTTCCATACGTCACATCTCTGAGCTTCATTTTCAAGCAGTTTTTTTGTGCAATATGTTCATAATGTGCACATTTGCGCTTAATTAAAACACTGCATTTAAAGGCAGGTTTAGTCATTCTTACTAACTTCGAGCTCAAATCAAAACAGTATCGCTCCGTGGTACACAGAAATGCATTGTGAAGCAAGCATAGTACTGTGGCTTTGTTGATGTAAGCGGCGTTTATGTTACTATTTACAGGCTGGTACTTTCACAATATACCAATAGAGTTGCTCTACACTACACAAACAACATATTATAATATAATTACATAATATAATTACAGGGAAATTAATCACTATTAATCACTGTTCAATGGCAGCACTGACACAAAACGTGACTAATATTAATTTGGTAATATCTAATGATTTTGATACAAACACAATTGAACTAACATCTAATTCATAAACTATTGAATTGCATTTAACTATGTTTTAGTTGCTTTTTAGAGGAGTGCATTTTGTATGAAGTGAATATATTGCAGCAACCCACAATAGTTTTATGAAAATAAAATAAAAGAGGAAGTTATCTAGCATGTTTTTGATACTGCTTTGTCCAACTTAGTGCACAAATCAATAGCAGAGTCTATCATAAAGACATTATAATAGAGTATCAAAATGTGCTCTCCATATTCTAAATACTATAAATGGAGTGTGTATTGGTGCAACATGTGACTATATACTGGAAGCATTACTTGACGGGATATTGATCTATCTAAATAATACAATGTCAGAAGCAAAAGAACCATGTTTACTTAGAAGGAAAGTAATATTATAAGACTTAACACAAATATGACTCTGACAAATATTTTATTTATTGTGGCATTGGAGATAAACACTAACATAACAAAAATGATTACAAAGCTTTAATTTGTCTGAAACACTGCTTGCATTTTCGGCCCGTATACTTTACATTGTTTGCTATAGCATTTGAATGTGGAGTAGGCCTGTGTGTGTAATCGAATAACATGGTGTGGGCATTATTACAAGTCAGTGTACCATCGACAACTATTTTGAACTTGGTATTTTTAAGGTACATTGTTACATAAGCCTAACATTGCGTTACAGTAGAAACCAAGGGTCTTAAACAGTATGCATGCACAGGCACACGCACACACACCAATCTCCTGTTCCTGTGATATCAAATCACAATTGGTCAGGTTCAGCAATGCCTTTGTGTCTTAACGATGGGGAAACCACTAACTGTAATCATCACCATTAGCCACCGCTATATCCATTAGTGGAAACCGACTAAGAATGCAAGCTGACTGCCATACAGTAGGCGCAGTGCAAAACTGGTGAGAGAAAGAGAGATTATATGTTGCTTTAGGTGGAAAAACTGTACTAACGGAAAGAGATAGGGGCCAAGATTAATGTGAAATAGATGGCAAATGTAACCTCATCATTAGGCTGGACGGAACTGAGGAACCCCGGATCAACGATGGCTGTCTCTTGGATTATTTGTCCCGTCATGCAAATGACATGCTTCTTTTAGGACATGGATACTTTTGGTCCATCTCTAACTTTGTGATCAAAAGTTGGGAATGGTGTACTATCTGTAACCTTGTTGTATGATGAATTAACAGAAATAATAAAAAAACATACTAAAATGACAAAGAGCTTCTTATTTCAATTATATCGTGCACTATTATTTCAATTCTATCATGCAGTATTTCACAATTTGACTGTGCTGTGTGTGAACGGCCCAAACCAAAAATCACAGCCATGGACAAACGGAAATGGTTTAAAAGAATAATAGCATCAGCAAAAACCAACAAAGCTGAGGCTTTGTCCAACATTAATATATTTATATATATATATTTATATATATATATATATATAAATATATTAATGAAATAGGAAATACAATTTTGTATTATTGTATAGTAAAATCAGATGTAATTTTGTCCAAAATGTTTTATTTCGTATTTTATTTTTAATCACCCTGCAATGTGACGGGGATGTCCATGGCCTTTGATTCCACAGTGGGCTTTATAAAGCAACCCATGACTCACTCAACTGACGTCAGGTGTGTGTGTGTGTGTGTTGGGGGGGCAAGTAAGGAATCTGAAATGAAACAGTTGTGGAAGTGGGTGGGATAATGAGAAACACAACTTGATGCACGACAGAAAGCTAACAATAGCATGTCTACCAGCATAGACACCCAACAGCAAGGGTTACTTCACGTGTGCTTTAAAACAGCAAGACACTTCATTACAAAATAGGCTATTTTAACCCGTGTTAAGAATGTGAGGAGGCGTTACGCTGGTACAATTAGCAGCTTGCGCTTTATGTTCGAAAAGAGAAGAAGAACAATATGACGGGGTGGACTGTGTGCGCTGTTAGCCTGGTTCTTACAACCTCTTTCCTGCCAAAACATGGCAGAGCTGTTGTGCAGTGTTTGTTCACCAGGAACATGTGTTGTTGAGGAGGGGAAGGGAGAGGTTTCCTGCAACGGACCAGAGAGGAAAAAGGAGAGCGAAAGGAAAATGCAGAGAATGGGGCGTAAATAAGGACATCTCTGTCTGAAGAAAGAGCTTAAAAAAGAGGGACGAGAGCGCCCGGCGGGTGGTTGAGGCCCAGATTGGTTGGCGGTTAGGGTTGTCCAACTCCGATAGGTTGTGGGTTCAGTTCCACAAGATGCTGGCTGCTTAATACATGTGATTGATTGTACTCGCCATGTGTCACCTTGGGGGGGGGAATGGTTGTGCAAATTGGATAATCAAAAATGACGCATGATCTATTAAAGGCGTGGTGAGGTATGATATGGACCAAAAATGATATCCCGATATATTTAGGTTGAATACCGATACACGATATATATATCGGTATTTTCTATAAAGTGGGCTAAATCCTTCAGGCATAGAGAAAAAACAGGAACCCCGACGGAAATGTGACATTTTAAATTTTTTGTGACATTAATTGAAATATGTGAGCTTTCTCTGGTGGTCACTAGCTTCTGAATCCACTCCTCAGGCCAAGTGCAGGCATGGAGGGAGAGACGAAAAAATCAAAAAAGTCATGAATAAACGCATAATATTACTATATCGATATAAACGATATTGCCTAATCTTATATCTCTTTTGAAAAAATTTCGATAATATATCGCCCAGCCACACTAGGTGTCCACGCTGTGTGCGCACTGAAAACAAATATGGTGTTTCTACACAGACCCGGCACTGTAAATAGGAACACAAACTAAACGTTACCCAGCCTATAGTGTGTGTCCAAAGTTGGGAGCAGAGCTTCTGAGAGCAGCACCCATGTGGCATTGACGGGAGAGGTGTTTGATGAGTTCAAATACCAATAAGTCTTTCTCCAGCATCGCTTAGGGTCCTTGACACTAGGTCTGTCACAATAATTACTATATCAACTTATCGTGCAACATATATGGACATAACCTCGAAACATGTTCAATAATATTGCCTGTTGCTGACATTAGGAAAGTTATAGCCATCTTGTGCTGCTCATGTGTTCTCGCAACAATCCACACACACACACACACACACACACACCTACACGCACACACACACACACACATACACGCGCACACACACACACACACACACACACACACAGCAGACAGGTGAAAGAAGTGTTTCTCAAGGTTTTAATAGGTGTTTTCCAGACGACTGCATAATTCCAGCCAACTACGTTTTTTTCGCTTCAAGGTTTATTTTTAATACTGGACTGAAATTGGTTTAACCAATCATAATGAACAATTGATGTCACATGACAACAGCAAAACAACATTCTTGACATGATTCTGACAATAATATTGTTTATTGCAATTACTTCTGGGACAATTTAAATCGACCAAACTTTTTTTATCGTGACAGGCCTACACCACACAAACACTATTTTATAGTTTTGGCTGAAAAGAGGAAGATATGATATGAGAGATATGATATGAAGGCATGAAAGAGTAAGAAATGCTCGGACATGGTTTGAGTCACAGATTCCATTACCCAATAAACTCCAAACTCAACGTCAAAATGACACATTAAGAAATGTCATAATGTCGCAAGGGCCTGAAGCACATTAAGAACAGTACCTACTTATTGCATGCCAATATGCAGTCATGAAACAGGATCCCTGAGGTTATTAATGCTATGATTATGCAATAAAACATTGACTGTAGCATTATTTTCCCATTCCACAACATCATCAACATGCTGCATGTCATTTTTCGTGACCAATACAGGCTCATTACTAAGAAATTCCATTTGTATAATGTGTTCAGTAAAGGTACAGTTCAACAGTCCTCTTGCTGAGCTATTCCTTAACAATACAACTCCCATCCTCACATAAACACACGCGCGCGCACGCACACACACACGCACGCACGCACGCACACACACACACACACAAGCACACGCACGCACACTTGTCAGCCCATATTCTAACAAGGGTTTGGAGCCTGCACCATTTAACATTACTGGTGAAACCCCTCAGTAGTCCTTCCCTTCCATCTTTGCCCATTTCTTGCCCCAACACTTGCAAAATGGCTCTTATACCAAGTCTCACACTGGAATGAACAAGCATGTAAAGATGTATGACAGAAAGAAACATGTATTTATGACATGGTGCACTGCTTGCGTCAGGAGATTCAGCATATACACATGATTAATAAACAAAACAGGCCAATTCGTTGTATTAAGACATTTGCAACCTGACTGACGGTAGCCTATATGTCAGCCTCAGCCTCCTCAGTCTGATGTCAATTTGGGTGCCAAAAGTAACGGAGTGTTGTCGATTCATCATAAGCAACAATGTGATGTATCTAGTAGCAGTCAGCAAGGCTTATATTATATATACTTGTACGTTGTAGCATAGCAATAGCCTCTGTTATAATCAGCTACTGCTTTTTACATGGTACCTCATCAAATACGCCTACATAGGCTACATTAAGGGCAAGATACAGTACATCCGCTATGGGTTTACGTCACCACATTTTTGTTTTCTAGAAACGCTGCAAGAACACATTGAGATCTATACTGTTCGTTGCAAAACGGTGTAACTTTTACGCCTAACAACTTTCGTTTAACTAGTTGAAAAAGAATTGAGATAGTCCTGGTGTAAATAAAACAAAATGACTTCCTGAATTATGATAGCGGAATGCGTAGCCTACTATCGACAGGGAGACATATAGCCTACAACCGCACACACGCACACACCCACAAACTCACCGCTCGCCGTGTGAGACACGGCAGACACCGCTGTCTGACCCATGTTCTGTCCGTCCGGGCGGACGGGTTCCTGAAAACCTCAATCACGCCGTCCTATCACCCCGAAATTCTCGGCACCGCCGTATCCAGAAAAGTTCATTTCGAAGTTCAGACCGTGACGCCGGCCGTGATGGCTGGGTGTGAGTCGCTGGAAAGTTCGTCCACTACTGTAGGTCGCTACTACGTAGTAATTTCCCTCTCACCACCCCCCTTCATCTATTGCAAGCAACTGAAGAATGTCTGTCATGCCTCTATGCAGATTAGAGGCGCTGCGGGAGTCAAGGAGCTGGTAGATGCAATGTTGTTGCCTCAAGGAAGGGTTATTTTGTTTTGAGTAATATACTGTAAGGCTAAACAACATATTCACATTGTTTACAAATGCAGGCGGCATGGTAGCATTGTTCACATTTGTAAAAACAAAACAAAACAAAAAGTCTCAGGCTTGGAATGTTAAAAATATAAACCTGCTAGACTTGAAGCGTTGTAGCCTTAGATATTCATATGACATTGTAATATGCAGCTGGCTAGAATAGGACGAGTGGTAAAAGCATAGCAGCTCATACCACTTCAGCACACCACAGAGGTTACAAGCATACCCAAACTAAGTCCAATGTGCCAGTTTCAAAATTAGTTTCAAAATGGGAAGCAAATAAAGTTTCTGTGTGTGTGTGTGTGCGTGCGTGCGTGGGAGGGAGTGTGTGAACTCTGATATCTCTGCAGACGCCGCTGACAGTGACAGCAGATAAAACATACGTGAGGGCATATGGACACACAAAGGAACAATCGCAAACTAAGTTACTGCAAATTTGGCCAAGAGCGACCCCTACTGATCGCTAAAGTAATTGCTCTTATGTTTTTTCGCAGTGAATGAAATGGCATGGACCGTTATTATAGTGTGCTAATTTAATACATTATTAAATAAGACGACTGACACCATCAGACTGACAGAGATTAGAGTGTCAACTCATCCATTTTGGTTCTCTTAATAAAGAATAATTTATCACACAAAACACACACCGGTGCTTATGCTTTATAATATAAACCTTTAGACCGGAAAAAGTGAACATTTGTCCATTAGTATCATTCTTGTGGAACTGCAATCTGTCAAGGGGAGCTGGATAATTGAGGGTGGAAGGAAGTCCTTCAAGAGGATTTGAGTCTGGGATAAAGGGATGGCTATAGAGGACAGGCATACCTCAGACATTTAACAGAAGAGATGAACGTTGTTAGCAGAGATAAGTAATTGCATTAAACCTGATATTTTATACCAGCTACAGAACGTGAATTTGTTGGATGCCAACCGCCATGGCCCGTGGGTGCCGTGACTAGCCTATATTTACATTTCTAATACAAACACATTTTGAATCTTTAACATGATATCTCTCATGCTGTACCTGCACTAACTCTAGAGTTCAGACATCCTTCTATGTACAGGACAGTGGATTTCAAACTGTAGCTTTGGTCTCTCCGCTGTGTCTCAAAATGCTTTGTCATTCCAAGTATTCAGAAATTGTGAACAATTGTAAGCTAAGAGGCTTTTCATCAAATTCAACTGATACAGTATTTCCTCACAGCCCACTGTGCTGGTGTATAGAAGTAAATAAAAATAACCTGTTGTTTCTACACAGCCATGGCTCTGTAATAAATGGCATCACAAGCAAAGTGGTGCAGACCACACCAAACAAACACTATCTCAGCTTTGGCAACGTGGGTACGATTTGGGGGGCGGAGCTTCTGTGGAAGCACCCTTGAAGCGACGGTGTTTTTATTTAGATCAAGTTTAAATATAAATCTTTCTCCAATATCGCTGACTGCTCCTTTTTAAGTGGTTCTATATGACTGTCTGCCACTAGATGTCATACTAGAGCCCCAGTGTATCAGAACCAAAAAAAAGATGTGTGCCTACACATGCACAAGCAGCCGGCCAGGCAATGAAAACAAACGGAAGAGCTCAGATTACCACACACACACACACACACACACACACACACACACACACGCACAGAGGGAGTGTGATATTCTCTGCTCAGGACACAAATACTCCATTCTATATTTACATGGAACAGTGTTGTTTGCTTCTATATTAATGTGTGAAATATATAGATCCCCTTTAATCAAATATTTGATTGTTTCATTAATTAATCTATGTATATATTTATTTATTTATTTATTTATTTATTTGGCTATTAATTTGTTATATCGTTTTTATATTTCTATTAGCATTACTTTTGTTTTATTATTAAGTGTAAAAGCCATGAGATCACTGGTGCTCTGCTGAACCAAATGCTCCAGCAGAATGTTTTCCATGTGCAAATCTTCTTATTTCGACCTATCAAAGGTCATTAACCTTGCACCACCCACCACTGTGCTACTGTCAAGATTTCTACTCTCTTGTATACAATTTGGCCCTTATTTTTATGAATGTCAATAGTTTATGCGCCCATAGCATGATCAAGCTCCAGCCACTTCTGCTGTGGCTGTTGCTACCACTAACCCATTTGTATAAATACAGGGACAACTGGAATATGTGGTCCCTTGGAGTTGGTATTTCCAAAAGCATAAAACTCTGTTATTCCGCAAGTTTGTTTTGAAATCTTTTGAAGAATTACCTCCCCCTGTTCGTAAAAATAAATCTGACAAGAACACAGCACCACCAACAACTGAACCACTGAAAACCTCCACCAGACCATTGCCATTTGTTTTTTGTTGTCGTTAAGGAACCAGAAAGTCCTTGTCCATCTAATGCAAAGTCTCTAGAACTGTCGGGGACATCTCGGCCCTTGGTCAGGTGCAAGGTTCAAACCCTGCAGCAACTTCTGGATCACCTGTCGCCCAGCTCTACCCACTGTGCCTGCAATGCTGCCCGAAATTCAGCGTTTAATTCTAAGTAATCGAACCGCTAATAGAGCCCATTTACCTTTATCGAACGGAGCCACAAACAGAAAAACTGAGGAAGACAGTCATCAAATATTTAGCCGTGTTCTTAACGGAACAAATGGGTAATAATTGTTTAAGTGCAGCTATTCAGATCCTTCCTTTCCTTCCTCTTGATTTATTTATTAACTTCAGTTTTGTATTGGGGTAAAGTCTTTAAAATATTCTAACCATAACAGAATTTGGACTAATATAATATAGTTAGCTTGCATGTATGTGTGTGTGCGTGTGCCATGTGCGTGTGTGTGCATGTGCGTGCATACAGTACAATGTCTATCGAGATCAGGCTTTCTTTTCAAGTGCAGTCATGTGTTGATCAACACAGTCAGGGTAAAAGAAGTGATGTGGTTCATTGTTTTCACACAGCATACATTAATTGACGAGATACTCTAAATTCCATGAACTCTTTTCTCACCTGCAAAATACTATTTGCAACATATTTGTCAAATACTAATGCATTGATTCCAAAACAGAATTATGGCAAATGTCTTGCAGCAACTACATTGATATATACTATGAATATTTAAAGTAATCATGCCAAACACAGCTGATAGCAATTGTAGCTGAAAGTCTACCTCTCAGAGGAATAAGAAGACATATTGTCAACACCAATTAGACAAACTTGGACGGCTACGGTATGATTTACAATTTGTAAACACAGATCATAAAATACTTTTGTTTCTGGGGAAAGATGAGGCAGGTTGGATTACATTCCTGAAGACTTTTCAAGATGCATTGCCAGAGAAGACATTCAAACACACATTCGATGTAGGGCTGGTCGGTTATGGAAAAAAAACATCATAATCATGATATTTTGGTCAATACTGAAATCACGATAAATTTAACACGATGATTACTTATTTACTTTGGAAGTATGTTGCGGTTACTGCACTTAAAAATACAATTAAACAGTGAAACAAATCAACAGTGAAAAACACATGCACACCCAGAACACAAGACAAAATAAGAGTTTACTTGCTAAATGTATTGTGCAAAATAATTGTCTTTTCTCAATGTCATTTCTTGATTACTGTCATGGCTGGATGGCCCTGCCATACTTCCTGGGGTTTCCCTTCACTATTTTGTCTTGTCATTACACACACCTGGTGCCCATT
>JAODUK010016618.1:6317-26998 GCA_027564635.1 Typhlichthys eigenmanni | reverse complement strand
AGAGAGAGAGAGAGAGAGAGAGAGAGAGAGAGAGAGAGAGAGAGAGAGACGCACAGGTAGAGAAGGAGGGAGACACATCGGAAAAGAAGAGAGAGAGAGAGGACGCACGAAGCCGCTATCACACTCCTCTTGAGTCTCTCCCGCAGGCGGTGTGTGTCTAGGGGAAAACGAGCTTGGCAGGGAGCAGATGTCCTCCAGTGAGTAGGAGACGCGTGGCCATTGAAACTAATTTGAATGACGTTTTTGTTGAGGTAAGGAGAGCTCTCTTCTATCTCCCAGCTGGGAGAACTACAGCGACGTGTGTATACTACACAGCAAAGTGGGCTGTGTCATTGTCAGGTTAACAGCAAGACGTGTATATCTCTATGCCTCTATCTCAGATGCGTGCTGACGGCTATCGCTGTGTTCAGATGGTAAACGCATTGTTATGCCACGGTAGGCGGTGTTCCTCGTAGGCCTACAACACCACCAAGCAGGACACGCAAGAATAGGCTGCCAACTTTGTTGCCATTTACAACAGGTGTGACGGCATCGCGGTATAGCCTGTCTAAGGTGCTCAATTTGAATTCAGATAATTATTTAACCAATAGAAATAGGTCGCGGGCTTTGATACTACCTACTGTAATACGAAGACGTTGAGCTTTTTATCTGTTCAGCTCAGACTGCTGGCTCTTGCTACTGTGGTTGTAGCTAATCAGCTCCCCTAAGTTAACGGTTAAATACATATTATATCATTGATATATTGAGTGGCCTCCATGTTGTCGTTAAGAAGAATCATCCTGATTTGAGATGGAGATGATGTATTTCTGTGTTTTTTTTTTTTAAATATTGACTTCATACGTTTTCAAAATATTTGGTAATCAAAAAGTTATTTTAATGTGTAATTTGGCCTCTACAAGGAGAGAAACATGAGAAGTGTCAAGCAAATGTTTACGTTTCTTAATATACTGACACCAACAGGATAAGGTAACAGAAAGGAGCCTGTCATTTATTGTGGTGTTTGCACGTTATTTGGTTCTGCAATGGTCCGACCTATATAGGCCTATATTGCTGATTCTAGTGAAGCTCTTAGATAGGCTCATATTTAAATCCTTACTTTTACTAAAACATTTGTGTAGAGATACTAGTAGTCTGCTGACATCGCTCTAGTTGGGTTTCAGCTGAATGCCCCAAAGCTCCTTGTTAAAACAAACATGGTGGGGAAAGGGGGGGGGGGGGGGGGTGTAGGCGGACCCTGACCATCCTCTGCTTGTTCTAATGACCTCACCAGCCAGCAGGTGTCTGCTCTGTCTGACAGCTTGGATATGTGCTATACGGTGTGAAGACACTCACTACTGCCCAAGGGTGTGTGTGTGTGTGTACACGCCTGAATGTGTGTGTTTAATCATATGACTTGGGGAGTAAACAGTACAGGTGTAATACGGAGAGGATGATGTCATACAGGAAGTGGACAGTACAGTTAAATGAGCAGCACTGTGGCACGTGCACGCACGCATGCACGCACACACACACACACACGATCAGGGTAACTCTACCGTGTACATGGTGTCATATAACAGTGCTTAGTCCTAATACAGGGGATTGAGTTCAGTAGTTTAACTGACTAAATACAGATGAGATTGGTTGGTTAGTTAAACCACAATGTCAGCTGTTTTAAATTACATAGAATTTCACTGAAACTTTAACTTCAAATGCAAAAATGCACCAAAAGTTTTTATAAAACAAATGTGAAAGTAAGACACAGTAGCTACATTTTATAGATGTAGTGTTTGAGATGTGGGTTTTAGTCAGCACAGAGTGACAGAATAATACTTTTTCACAGTATTATGAAACCGGTATTAGTAATAATTACCACTGTTATTAAAGGTATAGTCAGCTAATGCAAGATAATTGTAAGATAATGTTCAAATTCACCAAATATCTAGATTTTCGCTAGCTTACCGTTCTTTGTATGTTAAAAAAAGGATCCGATTCTTCTTCACAGCCCTCGCTCCGTAAATAGTAAAATAAACAACAAAGCCATAGTACTACACTTTGCTTCACAATGCATTTTAATCTGCAGAGGGATAATGTTTTCATTTCAGTTCAAAGTTAGCAAGCGTTCTTGCGAATAACTAACCCTTCCTCTAACTTCAGATAATACACTTTGTATTATCTTCTTGTTAGTTAGTATTCTTATATTAGCATTATTTTAAGTCTTCTGTCCAGAGTTAGCCAGAAGAAACTGGTCGCACGGTTTGCATCCTTTTCCAGTTTAGCACACATGCACACGCACACTCGTGCACACACACACACACACACACACACACACACACACACACTTGCTGTCCCCGAGGAACTGCTTCAAAGCAGGAACAAAAGCAAGACAAACAACAGTCACATTAATTGACCCGGATGAGGTCTTGCGCCGCAGCCTGGCTCGACTGAGTGGGGCCTGGAAGGAGCTCACAGATGGACAAAAAGCATCGCCCATTGTCCCGGTTGGGATGCTTTGTATTCAAACAGGAGCTTTTGTCTCCGGCATGAATGGCCTGTATTGGGATTGCACTCTAATTGCTTGAATCAAAGCTACACACACAACTTTGTTTATACTGAAGGCCTTTTCTCTTCTATCTGTTATGCACCTGCAGTTTGCCTCTATTTCGGTCGTTGCCAAACTAAGTTGTGGTCAGGAGATTACGTTACAGTGGTCACGAGAACCTTTAAAGAATAGTTATTTTATTAAATAGGGTTTAATTGTTTTTAATTATATACAATAATATTGTAATATAATATATTTTTTCCATGTATTTATGTGATTTCTTAAAATATTTGTACGCTGGGAAAATAAGCAGCTCACATTTTATGACCTCTCCCAGCTATGAATGTCTTGGGAGAATGCTGCTCTAGTTGAACTATCAGGTGTTTGTGTGGAGGAAAACAAATCTCCATCTTTTCCTTTTATCACAATAAAAGCCCACTAGTGCGCTGACTCTGTTACGCACAGTTGTCCAACACAGGCCATTTGGCCAGACAACATGTCATGAGGGTGCACACAAGTCTAGCCTCATGGCACGACATTAAGGGAACGTGTGTGCGAGAGAAACAGAGGTGTGTGACTGTGAACAGGAGGAAGTGTTGATTGTTTGTCATATTTTATTTTGTCGAGAGACGCATTTTTTTTTTTTTAGACCTTCAGGGGAGTGCGTGTGTGGAGCCTGGTGGATTCAGATAACAAGACAGGCTCTACCACCTGTAGGTAGGTTGTGTTTTTTGAGCTGGTTCTCTCAAGTTTGTGCCTGTATCCTCCGCCGCTGTGCCTAGATTCTCTGTGATAGCTCTGTTTTATAAATAAGCATATTTTCACACGAGAGCCCTCTAAAGGGCCCAAGCAAATCAAAATGTGCAGTAAGCTCTTAAGGCCGCCACCCACTGAAGGCGTCGACGTGCGTCAAGAGACACCAGGATTTTTGAACTAGTTAATTTTATCGGGGCATCGCCCACGGGCAGGGTCTGACGCACGTCAACACCAAGGTCAAGGTTTATTTCTTGGGCGTCAAGCCATAAACATGCATTGGATATCTGCAGGTTCCTGAGCTCCTCTGTTAATTTGACTTTACCTTTCGAACAACGCCACCAGGGGGCAGTGGCCTTTACTGTACATTTACATTTACAGTTGGCAGACGCTTTTATCCAAAGCGACTTACATGTAGTACATTTGTCAGTAGTTGGACAGGTCATATACCAGCAATTATTAACAAACAATCCATCCAATACATCACAACCAGAGCTAGAATTCCAAGTACACCGTGTCTGGTACTGTAGTTTTAAAGACAGGGTAAGTCCCTCTCAAGAACACTTGCTAACTTCAAATCAAAACAAAAACACCTCTCCCTTCTGTGCCATAGGGTGCGCCCTCAGAAGCTCCGCCCCACACATTGGAAACACATTGTAAAGGCTAGGATATTGTTGATGATGTTGTGAGTGGTGTTCGCCACGTTGTTTGTGTTCCTATTTACGGAGCCAGGGCTGTGTAGAAGTGCCTGATTCCGATTTTCCAGCACGCACAGAGAATGTAAGCTAGCAGACTGTGATGAGATGAATTGTGAATTTAAGACCAAATGTATTTGCTTACAACTGCTAACTATACATTTAACTGCCACCTTGATTGCTTTACAGACAGTAGAGGAATAATTGCTGACAACAGCTGGGTTTACGTGGATGTGATCTCAATGCGTTCCGGTTTCTACATGTGCGGTTGCAATCAGTCGGTTATGTACTCTAAGTCGCGTACAATCAGTCGGTTATGTACTCTAAGTCACGTACAATCAGTCGGTTATGCATTCTAAGTCACGTGCAATCAGTCGGTTATGTACTCTAAGTCACGTACAATCAGTCGGTTATGTACTCTATGTCGCGTACAATCAGTCGGTTATGCACTCTAAGTCGCGTACAATCAGTCGGTTATGCACTCTAAGTCGCGTACAATCAGTCGGTTATGTACTCTGTCACGTACAATCAGTCGGTTATGTACTCTGTCGCGTACAATCAGTCGGTTATGTACTCTAAGTCACGTACCATCAGTCGGTTATGTACTCTAAGTCACGTACCATCAGTCGGTTATGCACTCTAAGTCATGTACAATCAGTCGGTTATGTACTCTAAGCAGTCACGCTACGACTTCATTTTCCTCTGGACTCGAGCTCAGATGTAAAGCGCACTAGCAAGAAGGGTTAAACTGGTAGCATCTAATATAGACTGTATAAATATATAACTGACAGGTGATAATAGGCCCAACACCATTGTCCAAATACAGTACATAATGTACTGTATGTCGCAGGGACAGCAGGAATGCTCATAAAGGATAAGGATAAAATGCCAAGTTAAATACAAGGCCCATGACGCATTAAGAACTGTACTTATCACAGTTCATATCATTGTTGGTTTACAGTAACTTCCCTACTCATTCCAGTATACTATCTTCTAAAGTACCTTGCATTTTGACCTTGATTGCCCCAATGAGAGCTGAGGCCCTTAATAGGTAGGCTAACATTACTACTGTATCTGTTTAGTCACTGAGGGAATAGGCCACCTTATCTTGGCAGCATAGAATCTTACTTTCTTTTTTAAGATCTAATCTAAAGGGAACCTGTTACCCTGGCAGTGTTCTGCTCTTCCCATTGGGATGAGAACCTTGACTGCACTGTGTGAAATTTTGCGAGTCGGGCAGTCAACAGTTTCTATTGACTTAACCAGATAACTGCGTACTACGTGTTTAGCACAGCTTCTCCCATGGTGTGAAGTTCCACAAATGTCTGTCAAGATAAGCGTCACCTCTGGCGTATCTATAGGACAGTGCCGTTGAACTTCTGGGCCAAGGATTTTCCTGTCCTGCGATCAAGCCAGCCCACACGCTGAGTGCTTCAACAACCGCCCGCCGACTAATGGAAAGGCTGTCTTGTCCTCCCTTCCTGTGAACCACCACAACAAAATCTTGTCTGAACATAGTGTATCTTTGTAGGCTTAAAGTGTTGGATTTGGTTTGAATTCAGTTAGTTCATAGTGGTGCGTAAAGTTTAGCTTGAAAAGCTTGTCTCCTTTTTGTATTAGTGCTGTCAGAATGCCACATTTCAGCCCCAGATCTCTGGCAGTGTGTGTAACACAACTGTACAGATGGGGTAGAGAGGGGTAGAGAGTGGTTTGGGCTGGTGAGCTTTCTGTAGAGGCAAGTGTAGAGAGGTCGTGCCAGCCACTTCATAGAATGGGTGTCCCGATTATTTTGGTGAATACTGAAATCACGATTATTTAACGGTTTCTCTCTGACTTTGGAAAGACGGTGCCAACATTGAAACAGTGAAACAAATGTGATGACGTAAGGCCTGAGACGTCTGACCAGCTCATTAGGTGTAATGGATGACACCTGTGTGTCAACGGTGAAAACACCTCCAACTGTCAAATTTCCCTTATTACCCATTGATCTTCACTTTCACCCCGGGAGGGACGAAAGTGCTAGCCTGCCTCCGCCCGACTATTGCTCTCAGCTCAATTTATTTAGCTGAGATTACAGTGTGGAAACCCTGTTCACATTAGCGTTCGCACAGCCACCCTGCTGGCGGCCCAATCAGCGTGGGTTAGTGAGGTGACGTTGAAGTCAAGAGCGCTTCTAAATGGTTGTAGATGAGGCGATCAAAACAAATGTAGCAACACGATTGGTTCAGTGCTGTCCAATAGTTTCTAAATTACCCGGAGGTCTACAGCAAGTAGGAGGAAACGATTGCGAACACTTCCCAGTGGAGCGTGGCCAGACCTATTCACAAAGTGAATCTGGTTTGGTTACACCAGGCTACGAAAGTGTGCCTGTCATTCAGAACACAAGACAGATTAAAAATCACTTGCAGAATCACTTCTGATTAAATGTTTGTGTGTTTCTTTATACATGGTTACCTGTATACACTTTATGTGGGTATAGTATGTAGCTCTGTTGTGTAGGGTAATTCTACTATTATTGATATGGTAGCATATGTTATCAGCATTATATTAACTGCATTTAGTTTAGTGGCTACTGGTTTTGGAGGGGTATGGCTATTGAGTGCAGTCAGTTATACATTGTTTTGTTTAATGTCAAAGTACAAGTTTTATATTGCCTTAGTCTGTGATTTTACCAACATAAACAGCCAACTGCCATTGTTTAAAGTCTGCAGGTAATGACGCCTGTTTGACACGCCTTCCCGGCTTCCCCCTCTCCCTGCTCTGTGCAGGCTCCGGTAGGAATCTCCGGGCCAGTGGGACTTGAGCGGCCGGTCTCTCATTGGCGAGCTGCTTGTCTCGGGTCTGTTTGAAAACGCAGTTTTTATACATGAATGAAATATTACATTTACGAAATACAGTAATAGGGGATCCGATCCTTGCGGAACTGGTGAGTGTTTCATTTGACCAACTATCTTCCCTTGTGTCAGCAGCCTTTGATTTGTCGGCTTGCTATAACCACCGAACTAAAGGGATATAACGGGGCAACCGTATCCTCCATTCACTGTGCCGAAAATGTGTTCGCGTTGGCGTAGTCTACAATTTGGGTAGTTATAATCTCGTCCGTATATTAGGCTATATTTATAGCCTAATATGTGATCGCATTTCATGTTTTGTGTTTCTTGTTTAACTTTTACTGTAGGTAAGGCTTTCATTAAACATCAGTTAACGACATGTTAATGAATTAGTTCATTACATGATTCAAACGAGAATCGTGTTTCTTCTGAAACTGCATAGCATACCGCAAACTTTCTTCTTCGTCTACAAAAGAACTGCTTGTTGTTACTATAGCTGTACCGGACGGTACAGGACGGTACAGGACGGCAGTCTACAGCGGGGGGTTTCATCAACGACGGCTGTTCCTTTAGAAAACGTTCCGATGATCGCAAAAGTAGTAGCCTAGCCTTCCTAGGTTATACCGGTAGCAATTTGTTCTAATCTGTCCGGTTCAGTGCTTGTTAGCGGACTCCATGCCTTCATTGTTCTATAGTGTAGTTTTCGTGGAAGTGATGCGATCATGTGATGTAATCCTCCCCAGAGGAACTTGTTTGACTGAAGACAAACTTCTGGATAATTCATCATCTTATTACATGTATTTATTTTGCACCAGAAAATCTTTACATTTAACTTTAAAAGTAAGAGAAATGTCTCCAGAAGTGTTTTCCCATCAAGCAGAGTGAAGCCCTCTCTGAACTAGCCTACTCATTCATTTGAACATTTGCTTCTGCTGCGCCTAGCTACTGCTATGTGAAATATGAAGTTCCTTTTTGTTTAAACTTTAAAATCAATAG
The DNA here is from genome assembly GCA_027564635.1 of Typhlichthys eigenmanni. Classification (NCBI taxonomy): domain Eukaryota; kingdom Metazoa; phylum Chordata; class Actinopteri; order Percopsiformes; family Amblyopsidae; genus Typhlichthys; species Typhlichthys eigenmanni. Next base: position 19,202 of record JAODUK010016618.1, on the reverse strand, counting down.
CTTTCTCACAAACACAGAAATGTCCCTGATTTATTGTGGTGATGCCACTTGACAAAATCATTGTATTAATCCTGAAAAAACTATGATTTCTATGTAAAACTAGATTTTAGCAAAAGAATACTGTTAAGAAACAATATCCTACCATCTGTATGGGTGATTTAATACATACAACATCTTCTACATACAGACCCAGAGACACATGTCTTGTTTAAATCTGTTTGGAGGAAAGTAAATGGAAAATATTTATCTCTCATATAATTACAATGAACCTACTGCAGAGCTCAAGTAGACCAGCCCACTGCTAGTTAAGTGGTACAGTTCACTAGAGAATCACTACTTGTATTACACCAGCACCAACCCCACACAGCCATTGGGTCTTCTGCCCAATACTGTTACCTTGACACGCCAGTAAGACAACATCCCATAATGATATTTTCACAGATTCAAAGTGGTTTATGATGACTCTTGAGGTTGGAACTGTCTGAGGGACTCGTGATACCATCCTGATCGGAACAGTATTACTGGTTGATCGGCACACTGTCCCTCAAAGATAATTGAATTGTTCTGGCTTCATCCGTCGTCTAGACCAAATGTAACGGGCTACGGAGCAGAATGTAGCCGTAACATTATGTGGCCACACGATGAACACATTTGAAAAAGAATGCGATAAATATATATTTTTCTCCTGATTCCATCATCCCTATAGGTTGACAACTACTGTAGACCTAATGCCTGTCGTAGCTGGTTTCCTGACACTCGTAGGCCTACACTAGATCAGTTTCCGCTTTTAGCCCGTGTAGCTAGAAATTAGGTCTGATTACATAAACACAGTGAGACCACAGTAAGACTATTAGGCCACTGTTAGGCTTCGTTTTTAATACCTAACCAGCCTAGAGTTTACCGACATAGGCCCGCATTTGGAAGGGTGCCGGGCAGCACACGGACATATGTTTTGTCACCTGGGTTGTTTGCAGGGGATGGGATGTGACATTTAACCAGCAGCACTAAGCCCCCTTCCACACCACCACAGACCCTCTCTCTCTCCCTGCCCCTCTGGCGTGGGTCCATGGGCACTGGATGTTAGTGGCCGACGCTCTGCCAAGTGCCGACCCTGCAGAGGGATTGAGTGGTTCGGGCGTTCTGCCAGGCTGATGTATGAGAGGTGATTACATGGCTATAGAGGGAAAAGTGTGGAGGAGGTGGATGGATGGATGGATGGATGGATGGTTGACGAGCTAGGGAGGAAAATAAGGAGGCAGAAAGAAGAAAACAGGGAGCAGAAGATTGTATGGAGAACAATATGCGGTTTAATCTGCCACTGTGATAGATTGGCGTTTTGTTACAGAACCTAATTCGGCCAAATAATGTATTCTTCCGCAGATAGGATAATATAATGGGGAAAACTACTAGTGGGGAAAATCCCACTAGTAGCCAGCAGTGAGCAGATTCTGGTGAATCTTATCTGTTAAGGAACCAGACATTCTGGCTAATGTCCAGGCACCAGTCAGAGGACATATTCTGTTCTGAACATCTACCTGGCCACTACAATCATTTAGAATAGGAGGGGGAAGTATATTGTAGCTATGGTGGATGACTATCTCCTGACTGAAGCTGTGGTTTATGTGCAGTACAAATCTGTGCGCCCTTCACGAAAATGCTTATCATTTAATGTGAATTTCATCCATTTGCCTAAAGTGTCCATATCCTTAACTGCCCATTACACACAGTACATTTAACTGTGCATTTCACTGTAATTAGCTTTTCATTGGCGTTAATGAAACCAAAGGACCCTAATATTTTCCCTCATTACACAAAAAAGCCAATTCTGTCTTCCTGAGGTATTTTTATCCCCCCTATCTATCAACTCTGATGTAAGCCACTAGGCTGGACGAAGATAGTCTTCCCATCAATAATGTCACCAAATGGGGTTGTCTCCTTTAAACTCCTCATTCAGCTCCTTCGCACATCACAGGGCATAGTGTTGGCTCTAACTGGGTTGGTTCGTTTCCCTCCTTGAGCAGTCAGTTTGTATAGCTTCCTACTGTGAAATCAGAAAAATCACAAGTTATTAATGTACCATTTACATTGGCCCGGCGGGGAGACACAATAGATGCATTTCTCAATTTAAATTGTACTTTTCTCTTCTCATTTCCAGTGGAAATGAGGCAGCGTTTTGGTTTGCTGCTTAACGTGGTTTTAATTCTCACAGCACCGAGACCTAGACGTTAATAATGTTTTGAAGCAATAGAGCATTCACTTTTTAAACTGATTTTTATAGTCTCCTAGCAACATACTTAATGACATCTTTTCCACAGTATTTACCACAGTATTTAGGCTCAGCCATTTACACTATTCACTGCTAGCATGAGGCTAGCAGTTTTGCAATTAGCCCACGTTGATGAGTTTAAGACACTGTGCCTCCTCGCTAGAGTGTGTTTGGTTACTTGGGTTAGGTTAGCTGAATGGCTAGCTGCTGTAGGCAGACTTCAGGCAGCTTGCCAGACATGCAGGCAGACTGACAGGCTGAGAATCAGACAGGTAAACAGGACAGTCACAGCCAGGCCCCATACTCAGACTAATCCCATGCAGACACGCAGCAGCGTCTGATCACGCTAATCCACCCCCCCACTCCCCTCTCTCTGTGTTTTCTTATTTACTGTGACCTGGCCAAGGCTCATAGCCACAGCTCGGCGCCGAATGCGGCCGGCCTTTTCTGTCTGTCCGCGGTGGTTTGACTTTTGATGATTAAGTGATATTTAAATCGCTGTAATCTTTAGGAAATTGTCACCGCCTGGGTTATATGAGAGCCCGGCACCTCAGGCATTCAAACTGAAGAATCTCCTTTTCATTAAAGCTGGCGTTAGGCTGTGTGAGTGACAGACCAATCTGAGGCCGAGAAGACTCATTGTTAAGGGCAATATGCCCTCGCAGATAAATCAATGTTGCAATATAAGCAGTATGCTAATGCTGGACGCATCCCAGGGAAACAGTTGTGAGACGGGGATTATAGCCGAGCAGGCTGTAAATGTGTCAGACAGCTGCTATTGTGGACTGTAGCGAAGGGCAAGGGGTCTGGATTAGCGTTTCAAGGGATGAGGAAGAGGAGCGGAGGGCTTTCAGGGGCTAGAAGAGGAGGCGTTAAGGGAGGAGGGGGTCGTAAACTTTGTCCTTGCTCCCTTTCTCCGCAGGCCTGGCTCCCGTGTCAGCAGTGCAGCCGCTGAGCCAAGCGTCCTCCATTCAGACGAAACAGATGCTTGACCTCTGACCTCCTGACTCGGCAGCCCCCATTGGTCGACAGCGAAACTGTGCCTGACTTTATTTTTTATTTGTTTTAGCTGATGAGGAGTCACACCTGTGTTAAAGCACGGGTAGATTCAGCAACTTTCTGGGGAACGTCAATTTCGTGGAAGAGCACGTTGAAAATTGCAGTGAAAGCTTGTGGACAGTCGTCAAAAGGAAAAATACTTCTACTTCTTTTCCCGCCCCAGATAAATACATGTTCTGGAATATAAAACAGTTTGTATAAAACTAGTTTGTCTTCGTTCTTCGTTTTTTTTTTGTTGTATATTTTCTGGCCATCAGTGGAGATGGACCTTATAGCTCCGTTAGGCCGACGGATGAAAGAGTGTTGATCCCAAGGGAAAGACAGGGAAACGAAGAGGAGGGAAGAGAAGAGGAGAAGAGACCCGGAGCTACTATGTCATGGAAAAGGAACTATTTTGCGTCAGGGACCGGGGCTCTACAAGGAATGTTTACCCCACGCACCATGACGTCCATCGCACCCAGCAAAGGCCTCAGCAACGAACCCGGACAGAACAGCTGTTTCCTCAACAGTGCCTTGCAGGTAGGGTCCGCGTACACACACACACACACACACACACACACACACTCTCTGTGTGTGTGTGCAAACATACACACACACATACACACACTCTCTCTCTCTCTGAAGCTTGCAAACACTCGCGTGTGCACGCACATGCACACACACTCTCTCTTTCTCTGAAGCGCGCAAATATTCGCTCGCGCGCGCACACACACACACACACACACACGCACTCTCTCTCTGCAGCGCGCACACACACGCACGCACTCTCTCTCTGCAGCGCGCACACACAGACACATACACACGTGTGTATACACACAAATCTTTGAGAAGATTTTGCCTGGGTTGTCTGAAGTTGGGCTGCTCGTATACAAAAGAGCCAATTAGGATGAATGTCAGTTGTCCCGTCCTAGTAGGTGCTGCGAAACAGGACAGTCAAGATGTCAATCAAGCAGGTTCTGGACCCGCCCCCACACAGACTTCCTGAAGGATCAGCTACATTAAATGGTTATACAGGAAGTGCTTTTCCAGCACGGTTCCCAGTGGTCACAGAAACTGGTTTGGACCGGACTGACCGACACAAGCTGACTAATGTGACCATGAGCAAGGCATCAACTTCCAAGTTGTGTAGCCTGTGCTAATTGCAATTATTACTAAAGATATAGTCAGCGATTGTAAGCTAATACACTTTTTGTCAAATGCAGCGGTTATCTCCTCACTGTCCGGGAGCAGACTCCAGTGTTACTACACAACTCTTGCTCTGTCAATGAAAACTCAAATTGGTGCAGACCGCACCACATAACAACATCCCAGCCTTTGCAATGCATTTCCAATGTGTGGGGCGGAGCTTCTGAGGGAGCACCCTATGACATTGAAGGGAGAGACATGTTTGTTTAGATCGAGTTCAACATATATCAACAAGCTTCCACCACTATACCTTTAACTTTATTAATTACTTAAGAATGGGAATTTATGATAATAGGATTTGAAATAATCATCAAGTCTTAATCATCAAACTTGTTTTTAAACACAAACACTTTGATTTTAGTGAGGTAGCCTATGAAGGTAAATATGAAGGTTAAGCAGCCATTGATATCTTTAAGCACCAGCTTTGCATAATAACTGGTTTGTCCCAGAGTAATCCACCTATTGATAACATGTAATTACTCACTGTGTGTGTGCACGTGCGCGTTTGTCTGCACGTAGCTCTCTTAACAGAAAACTGTGGCCCTATATTACATTAATCTTTCAGTGTCGCTACTGTGGCCAACTTAAAGGCAGGGTCATTCTTGCTAACTTCGACCTCAAATCAAAACAGTATCGCTCCGCGGTCCTTTGCAGCGGCGCCTCACATGTCGAAACGCATTGTGAAGCAAAGCGTAGTGCTACGGCTTTGTTGATAAGAGCGGTGTTCACCACTTTGTTTATGTTCCTATCTAAGGAGCCAGGGCTGTGTAGAAGTATCAGATTATTTTTTCAACACGCACGGAGAACAGTATAGCGGAATGGTGAATTTGACAAAAAGTGTATTAGCTTACATTTAGCTTACAATAGCTGAATATACCTTTAAGCCACGGAAGGTCTACGCTGACTGGTGAGTTCATTTTCTACTCGGACAAATTAGAAATAGTTTCTAGGCTTTCCAGACCAATTATCATGGCAAAATTAAACTGTCGCTAGTTAGGTCAAGCTAGCTAGCCCTGACCTAACATGACATGACAGAGGGTTTGTTAGCCATCAAAAGACCATGTTTTTCCAAAACATACTTGAATACAGTTAATTGGATAAACCATGTTGTCTGTTGTTTTCAAGTTGCTTTCGCTGTCGCTACACCTAAACCACACCTGTAGCTGTAGATCTGTCAGTACAGCGTCAGGATAGTCTTGCGACCACCCTGATCATTATCCTGATCTCCATCTAGCTTTTTGAAGTATTGTAGTGTTGTATGCTGTTGTTGCACTTGGAGATTGCTGTGAATAACAGCATTTGCGTGACTGCCTATGAGTTATGCTGTTTTGCTAATATTGTCTATGTCTATGGGGATTTACTCCCTTTTGCAGGCAGCCTCAAGTGGCCATTCGATGAACTGCATGTTTTGGTACTTCCACGCGTTGTATTCATTTCTCAGCACCGGAGGTTCCCGGTTGTATAGGACCTTCCAAGACCTAATGAAGCCCTTATGCTCTATAGACAGACATTCAACACATAGCACCCTCGTAAACAAGTAAACAACATTTAGACAGATGCCTTCCCTTTCCTGGTGATAAACAAACCTGTCATTACGTTTTTTAACCCGCTCCCCCCTCCCTTTCTGTATTCAAATTACCATATAATCAGCACAGCGCAACCAGGGGAGCCTGTACAGCCCATAATACCTCCAAAGCTACAAATTACTGTCATTTATTATGACTCACGAAATGAGGGGAGGGTGAAATAATGTGCTGTCTGCGTTGGTGCGCCAAAACAATGTGTGTCAAGGCACCGATGAGACTACGTGGGTGGAGCTAGACGGTCATTTTTTTTGTCAGGTCATTAGCCCAACTGCCAACTGACTCATTAAGCAGACTGGGCTTGGGCAATGTCTTCTTCTCTTTTTTTTCGCATCGCTAAATGCTGTGGTGCTCCATCGGTTACCTGCATAGACCGTTAAATACATACAAGAGCGGGTTTGAAGCTCGTTCTCGCCACACTGACTACCAGAATCCGCCTGTAACTCCCTGCTATTCTTAATAATGGGGTTATTAACTCGATTTTGCAAGCGCCTCCTTGTTTTCTCTCTGCTCTCTACTGTAGCCTATGTCAGTTTGGAAACTCTCCATTGAAATGGACGTCAACCAAACCCCTACCATATCAGTAGAGCCAGTACAAACAAACATATGATGAGACTATTTCACACAGGCATTGCTGTCGCCATCAACTGGACCATGTTTGGAAATTTGAAAATGGTTTAAAGAACCTTCCCACTTATATGCAAAATATGTTATGTTTGGTTTTACCAGGCTACAGAAATGACGCCTTTGTTACAGATTGTTGCGCTGGAAGGGTGATACATTTCAGGCATTTCCAGCCAGGGTTTTAGTCATTATCTACCACGTGATGGGATAGAACTATTCCTTGTCCTGTTTATGGCATGCATGCTTCCTACAGTATGTAGAAATCAGACCATGTCCGTAGAGTAGCCTATGGTGTGTGGTAATGGGTTGAGATTGGGATGGACTATAAGCTGCTACCGGTGAAACTTTTCCTGTGCAATCCAAACCTTGCGGCTGCATTATTCATTGTGTTCCTGATCAGGTTTTACATGTTATAGGGTAGGAAAACAAGTTTAGAAGTATTAATGCTCTCAGGTGTGTGTTGCTTGTCCACAGACTGCATCTCCGTCGCATTTAACTTCATGTTGATTTTACAGCCTGTAGCGACGACGAGTGTGTCAGTAGTTGAATAGGTGAAACACAAGTCATAAACATCCTGCTAGAATAGTGTCATGAGTCATCAGAGCTAACTTATATATTGGAGGACACAACACTACAGTCAGTAACATGCGGTCTTAACCACCCAGCCTTTGTGCTATACACGTCATCTAGGTAAATACAGTTCAGTCAAGCCACTCTCGTTCTGGTATAAGCAATTTATTTGGACATAAAGCAGAATGCCAAATCAACAGTTTCTTTCATCATACGTATGAGAGTATCCAACAGGCCTGCTGCAAACATAATCATATGGCAATACAGCAAATGAGCTTCACAGAAGCAAACGACACAACCTGAAAACACAGAAGCAAACAACACAAACTGAAACCACAGAAGCAAACGACGCAACCTGAAACCACAGAAGCAAACAACACAACTTAAAAACACAGAAGCAACACAACCTGAAAACAGAAGACAAGCACCACAACACAGCAGATAGAGGAGGAGCGAGGGAGGTCTGCAATGAACTCGGCAAGAGAGAAAATGGTGGGGAACTGTTTTAAAAGAAGCTCCTACCTGTGTGCCAATGAACAGGTTAGGCTGAGCCAGCTGAGCTGTGCGTCTGTGGCGCACAGAACTACCGATCTTCTACGTTGCCTTTAAGATAGGGGGTGCACCGATCGACTTTGATTGGTTGATTTTCTTTCTTTGCCAGTTTTCGCCTTTATTGGCAATTGGCTGATCCGTCTAATTATGTCATGGTAGCGTGGAACGTTTCTGCCATACTGATACAACTGGTTTCATTGAACCGTGCGTCGTGAAGGCGTTCTCTGTGCGTATTGAAAAAATAATCCGGTACTTCTACACAGCCCTGGCTCCGTACATAGGAACGCAAACAAAGTGGTGAACACCGCTTACACTAATAAACAAAGCCGTAACACTACGCTTTGCTTCACAATGTGTTTCAATGTGTGGTGCGGCGCTGCGGAGGGATGTTGTTTTTATTTGAGCTCCAAGTTAGCAAGCGTTCTCGTGATGCCCTGTCTGTCCTTGTGTCTGCCCAGGGCTGGAGCATCTTGTCTATATCTCCCTGTGAGTTCTGTTTCCTCCAACCCGGTCCCGACTAAGTCACCACGATAACAATGTTTCCGCACTAGTTGGCTCTTTTGTAACAACCACCTTAAGCTACTAATTAAAGGTGGGGTCAGTGATTTAAACAACAACCACCTTATTAAGCTACTAATTAAAGGTGGGGTCAGTGATTAAAACAACAACCACCTTATTAAGATGCTAATTAAAGGTGGGGTCAGTGATTAATAGAACAACCACCTTATTAAGATGCTAATTAAAGGTGGGGTCATCGATTAGAACAACAACCGCCGTACGCGACGAAGGAGACATGTGCCTTGACCGGCTTGCTGCGTGTCGCTGGAGCCTGGACAATACTGCAGTGCTGTGCTGATTCACCCAGCTCAATAAAGGTGGATTCAGTGATTTCTGGAGAGAGATTGTCGATACTGTTGAACAACGCTCCCTCAGAAGCTCACGCATGGAACCGACGGCCAGCGGCCAGTAGAGAGGAGACAAGCGTTGGAACTTTAAGGGCTCTGTCTGGGGGACTTTTGGCCCTTTAAGGGCTCTGTCTGGTGGACCTTTGGCCCTTTAAGGGCTCTGTTTGGTAGACCTTTGGCCCTTTAAGGGTTCTGTCTGGGGGACCTTTGGCCCTTTAAGGGCTCTGTCTAGTGGAACTTTGGCCCTTCAAGGGCTCTGTCTGGTGGACCTTTGGCCCTTCAAGGGCTCTGTCTGGGGGACCTTTGGCCCTTCAAGGACTCTGTCTGGGGGACCTTTGGCCCTTCAAGGACTCTGTCTGGGGGACCTTTGGACCTTTAAGGACTCTCTCTGGGGGACCTTTGGCCCTTCAAGGGCTCTGTCTGGTGGACCTTTAGACCTTTAAGGGCTCTGTCTGGGGGACCTTTGGCCCTTCAAGGGCTCTGTCTGGTGGACCTTTGAACCTTTAAGGGCTCTCTCTGGGGGACCTTTGGCCCTTCAAGGGCTCTGTCTGGTGGACCTTTGTCCCTTCAAGGGCTCTGTCTGGGGGACCTTTGGACCTTTAAGGGCTCTGTCTGGGGGACCTTTGGACCTTCAAGGGCTCTGTCTGGCGTCCCAGGCCATCGTAGGTCAGCGAGGCCCGACTCTAACAGGTGATTAACTAACATGATGATAAAACACAATGCATCATCGGGAACATCCGTCTCCCATGGACCTGCAGAGGAATCTGCCCCCCCGCCCCCCCCCCCCCCCCCCCCGCCTGTTGCCCTTGTTCTAATTCATCCTTGTCCTCCTTCCTCATGTTTTCATCTTGTCTGGCCTCCACTCCTTTCTCCTGGTGCTCCTCTTAAGCTCGCCTGTCCTTCCTCCTCTTCTCTCTCCTTCTCTTGTCCGCTGCTTGTCCTTCACTTCCCTGTGGGGGGGGGCAGAGATAGAGAGAGAGCCTTAGCTTGCCTGCTGGCCCCGCCAGAGCCCCCACACGGGCCTCCCTCTACCCACACTCTGGCTGGCTGGCTGGGAGACTGGTTGTCTGGGAGACTGGTTGTCTGGGTTGCAGAGAGACTGGTTGCCTGGGTGGGAGACTGGTTGTCTGCGAGACTGGTTTTCTGGGTTGCAGGGAGACTGGTTGCCTGGGTGGGAGACTGGTTGCCTGGGAGACTGGTTGTCTGGCTGGCTGGCTGGGTGTGTAGAGGGAGGCTGGTTGCCAGGGCGGGAGACTGGTTGCCTGGATGGTAGATTGGTTCCCTGGGTTGGGGGGGTAGGAGGAAGCTGCTGGTTAGAGGCTGTGAAGTGGAGGGGGTCTGGGACATCAGTCACGCACACCACACACACACACACACACACCACACAGGACATTCCTCTGTGCCCAGTACAACGTAGCCTTGCTGCTATTGCATTCTGGGAGCATTCAGTGAATGCTGTCGTTGACACAGCAAGCCACCAGTCAGAAGCAGTACTCCCCCCACACACACACACACACACACACACACAAACATATGGATACTATGAGAGTACCACTAATGAAATACTTTAATTCAATAATGATTCATGGCACTGCAGGCATGTGTTGTTGTTATTTCACTGTGTATACCGCAGACAGACTGGGAACACCGACTGCAGCCACACTGTGTATTCCAGTGAAGGTCAGCGTGAAGGTCGTTGTGATGCCGCTTGCACTGTATGTATACAGACTCCGTAGAAGAACATTACTCAAAGGTCTTTGTGCAGAAAGCTTGTTGATATTTGACCTCGATCAAAACAAAGACACCTCTCCCTCCACACCTTGGAAGCACATTGCCACGGCTGGTACATTGTTATGTGGTGCAGTCTGCACCACTTGTTTGTTGTCCCGTTTACAGAGCAAGGGCTGTGTAGAAACACCAGATTATTATATCAGCACACACGCAGGGCGGGCAGCTAGCGGACGCCGACGAGGAGATATTTAGCTGAACTTGACAATGTGTATTAGCTTACAATCGCTGACTTTGCCTTTTTAACTCAACCTCCCAGTCCAGCAGTTCCCAAACAGGTCGGGGTATTCAGACCAACAGCCTCCTGTTACCTGCCTATTGCTGTAACCTCTTGTGGGGGGGGGTGGGGGTTAGAAGGGGGTTATGAACCTTCTCATAAATAAACTGATGGAGAAATTCCTGCATGTCTGGTTTCCACCAGCTCTGCAGGAGAGGAAATTCCACGTGTCTCCGGTTTCTGATGTCTTACAAGGGCAACTTAGACCAGAGGACATGGGATATTGCTCTAGCCGGTAATGCTGAAACATTTAAAGGTGGAATCAGCAATGCCGGAGAAAGATTGTTGAACTAAAAACTTCGAAAACACGCGTCTAAGCACCTGCCTCGCACATTGGACACGCATTGCCAACGGTGGAAGTGTTTTGTGTGGTGCGGTCTGCACCACTTTGTTTGTGTTCCCATACAGGGCCGTGGGGGGGGCTTCTTAACACCAGATTATTATTCGGTGCGTGCACAGAATCAGGCAGCGAGAAGATACTTTTTATTATAATCGCTTCTCTCACCTTTAACTTCCGTTAGAATACTGCGAAGACACGAATAATTGTGATGACAAATATATTACGTGCTGGGTGTGTACTATATTGTTAAACTTTTTGTGTAATACTGACGTTGCTGCCTATTGAATCGTAGCCTTCCTGAAAGGGTTGACCTCCATTTTCCCAGCTACACAAACAGACAGACACGTATCTACTAATCTAAGTGGACGGGTTATGCTGCACTGGTTGAACTGGAGCTACTAATATGACACATATTATACAACATGTAAGGGATCGTGTGTTGCTTTTAATTTAGGTGCTTTGATAAAGGTGTGTGTGTGTGTGTGTGTGTGTGGTGGGGAGTGGGGTTACTCTTCCTAGGCTAGTCAGTCTGGCTTTGACAGACTGCTGACGGACTGCTTGTGGCCAGATCCTGTTAAGAACCCTCTGGCTGCCTTCTGCATCACTCATCATCAGCTCTCTCTCTCTCTCTCTCTCTCTCCCTCTGTCTCCCTATCTCTCTCTGTGTGTGTGTGTGTGCGTGTGCATATGCGTGTGTGTGTGTGTGTGCGTGTGTGTGGACTGCCATTCAGGATTTCTTAAAGTCCACATGATTCTTCTGCGATTCACCCCACCGTCCCCCCACCCACCCCACCATCCCGCTCCACCACCCGCCTCAAAGCCCCTGTTTTCACGTCAAGCGGTCACGGCTGAGTGGTTCCAGCTGAAGGGCCACCGCGTTGGTCCGAAGCCTTGTCCAGACACCAGACCACCCCAAATAAATGGTCTGCGGGCCAGGCCACAGGCATGCACTGATCTGAAGTTAGATGTGATTTAATATGGAACCACCTCAATGGCTTGTGGGAGGAGTGTGTGTGCATGTGTGTGCGTGTGTGTTTTAAACAAAAACTGTGATTGGTATTGGGTTAGACGTTCTTACAATGCAGTAATGCCACTTTGACTATGTTCCTACTTATGGAGCCAGAGAAGTGTATTAGTCTACAATTAGCTGTCTAATAGCTGACTATACCTTTTAACCAAGGGACTTCATAGTATAACTGGAGACAAAACACACATATTCTGCCCGAAACAGCATGGCGTAAAATAATGAGGTCGCATGCCGATGCTAGACCTTGCGTATTAGGGCTGTGGTGTAGTGATTACAACGCAGCCCCAGCCAGATACGTCATTTGATTGTTGTTCTGGTGTAAATGGGTTGGAGCCAGGTAGGCCCAATTTAATGCATGCTGTCGAGTTTCTCTAACATGCGCACACACACACATACGCACATACACACACGCACGCACGCACGCACACACAGAACAAACATCTCTTTTCCACAGCATCAGTGTCCTTTTTTCTGACCTCCACATTCATCACCCCCTGGTGGCACTGAGCAGTATTGCATCTCCTTTGACCTCACCCCAACACCATAAAGGTCCCGCTCTCACTGAGATAATGAGGCTGATGTTGAGACTACCGGTATTTATTATGCTTGCATCTTTTATAACCAATAGATTACCAAGGTAATCTGTCACAATTTTGACCTTGGTTATTTTTTGGGGGGAGGGGGGCGGGGGGGGGGGGGGGGGGGGGGG
>JAODUK010016607.1:0-11895 GCA_027564635.1 Typhlichthys eigenmanni | reverse complement strand
CCCCCCCCCCCCCCCCCCCCCCCCCCCCCCCCCCCCCCCCCCCCCCCCCCCCCCCCCCCCCCATGCAGACAGAAATTAGTTACAAGCGAACTCACGTCACGAAATTGCACCATTCCGATCTCCCCCAGTTCGCTGACACAGCAGTAGGCCGCCTCTGACTGGAGAAAGAGCTGTGCCAGGGTCATCTCTTCACTTCTAAAGAGGTCCCCCATGGTGGCTATGGAAGCACGTACCTGGCAACCAGAAACACCATGAAGAGACGTTCAAAAAGAATACGCCAGAAACAGCTCTGGCTAAATGTGGTTTATCCTGGCATACATTCAACATTTCTTTACAGTGATACTCATTTACAAGACAGCGGGGGCTGCGACTGTAAACTGTCAGTGTAAGGGGTGTAGCAGTACAGCAAGGCTGTGAAAAGTAAACATGTGACCAGAAGCATCTGACAGCTTGTTTTGATGCTGATCCAATTATTACTGCAGGAATTTCACTTGCTGAGAAACAATCTGACCAAAATTAATTATAAAACTGAAGAAGGGGTTATAATTGTCAAGATCTAGTCAATCCCACAGACGACATTATAATAGCAATTGTATTTGGAATTACAACTATAGAATTTCTATGGCTAGATTTTATCAAGATAAATTTCAGTAGTGTTACAGCCAATAAAAACACTCCCAGAAGGCTTATCAAAGGATTATGAGGTATCATGTGAGCTCTCTGGTGTTAATTTACAGGTCTAGTTGGCTTCACCGCTGTGCCTGGGCAAGGACCAATATGAAGGCAATGCATTTACTGGCACAACAAATGCTTTAATTCCATAATATTAGCACGTGTCCTTATTTGAGACAGTCCACGAGAGTAGGCTATGTAACAGTGACATGTCTCAAAGATGCATGCCAGATATAGACAACATTACTATTTTATTTGAGCCAAACATTCGCCAAACATTACTGGTACACCGTTAACAGTTACCCATTTACCACATTAATCAAACTAACTATTAGTAAGATTCGCAGTTATGTCTTGACTAGAAACCTGTGGATCATAACTCTACAGTAACACTATAGAAAATAAAATGTTTATACGTTAGTGACCATCTCATTCATTTTGCTGTTTCGCTACTGTGAGCACATTATACAGTAGATGCGAGTTTCTAACATGCTACGGTACAATACGGTATGGTACTGGTTGTCGACCAGGCTATTGCTCATAATGTAAAAAGCTTTAAATGCCTAGGTATAAACTGCAATATTCCTCACCGATTCCTGAAATATGTCCCTTTTTCTCCAGTACAGTAAGTGTAATCGCCTGTTTTGTGTTGTTTTCCTTGTTGTCACGAACTGCCTTCTTCTGTCAGATGACAGCTTCGATAGGTTGACTCTGAAGCTCTGAAGGTAACTTAGCTAATAACGCTTTTATCTTAGGGTTAACCGGTAACCCGGAAGTGAAATAGGGGAAAGAGCAGGAGATGGTGACATGTTTGTAGTCTATTTAGCAGATAGTAAGAACATTGACCGAAGGGTACTATGCAGGTAGGAACAGGTGTTGTGCCAAAAAGTGATTTCCTGACAGAAAGTGATTTTGCGCGCTCCCGCGGCCGGCAGCCTGTTAAAGATGAATCGTTATAGTCTACCGTACAGCTGCTGTTTTCTTGATCAGTAAGTCAAAACGTGCGAATTAATATGAGTTATTGTCTACGATAATAGCAAAGGTGTGTCTTTATTTTACCTACGTATGTGCCTTATCATATGAATGCCCAATTCAGTCTTTTTTTACCAGATGAAATCGTAAACACGTACATTTTGCTCATTTCACCTGGGTTATATTCCGCGGGAGCGCGCAAAATCACTTTCTGTCAGGAAATCACTTTTTGGCACAACACCTGTTCATGGATTGAAAACTAGTTTGTCCTTTGTGTGTAATTTTATTTTTAACCTATTATTAAACAAGTAAAATGGATGCCCCCATTCTTGACAAATATTTTTAAGTCATGTTGTAGCCTACAGTATGACTATATTTTTTGCCAAGCCCATAAGTTCTTTCTAAAAAAAGTTATGCATTTTAACAGCTCGTTTAGGTTACTCGTGTGACATTTTAGGGAAGGATCAGAATCAGATATTTAAGCAATATCACACTCGAGGTCGTGATCTTCGGCACCACTAGTTACCGTAGGCTATAATTACCGTTTAAACTGATATTCAGTCTAAACGCACGACTTGCAAGAGTGAAATGTTGCTTTTATATAACAGTTCGACAAGCACCGTTTATTTGTTAATAATAATAATAATAATAATAATAATAATAATAATAATAATAATAATAAGCGCGACGTATAATTATTTGTTTGTTTTATAGTTGTATTGGCTCGGCAAATATTCCAGTGGCCGCAACCAATCCATAGTTACTAATAAGTTACAACTTGTTGGTGGTTATATTCTAACTCTGAATTCTATGCCCGTGTGGCTGGACCAAGCAGCACATAAACAAAACATGAATTAATTTAAGAGAACATCGGTAAAGTAGAGTGATGCATGCATCGTAAAAAGTCCCACTGCGTTACTGAATAGCTCACGGAATGCCTCTTGTCCGATCAAATGACTTGGTCTGAACCAACTGTTGTGTAAATAGGTGTTTGTCATAGCCTACCAGCCTATTCTAAAAACAGTCAAGGCGCCCCCTCATTGAGAACACCTTTAACTTTTGTGATCATAAATCCACATCTGATTTTTGGTCAAATTATTAGAAAGTATGCTATTAGCGTCATGATATGATATGGCAGAGCAGGACATATATTAAAGAATAACGTTTATGAAGGAAGAATGCCATCTGCTGGACAACCAAAAGAACAGTGATAATGCTCTTTGGTTTGTGTGTCTGTGTGCATTACATTTTTAGGCATGCTTTCTCTTATTATTATTGCACTTCCAGTGTAGTTTATGACATGAAAAATTAAGATATAATTGCAAAGGAATTCTTCTAAAATATATATTTAAGATATTGTATAATATATCTAATAAACGACCACAAATTCAAAAAAGATTTAGCTAAATTGTAATTTATTTTTTAAATATTTACTTTCCTATCGCACACTGGTTTTCCTGTAGGGCTGAAAGGAAGGCATGTTGCCAAGTACCAGTCTGTGTGCCTCATCCCAGCACATTCTATATCATTCAATAATTCCCCACGAGTGTTTTAATGCCACCAGCAGAGGTGCATTTTGAGACTTTATGGTTATTCCCACCCCCCCACCCCCCTCCCTTTTCCCCTGCCTGGGGAGGATAATGGGTGGAGCCCCAGTGGGAGTCTGAGGTGGGGGCGGCGACCAAAAAAGTAGGAAAGGCCAAGTTTGACTGGGTGGTTTCGCGGGGGGAGCGGAGGCATTTGAGGCCGGGCACACATGCCTCTGCTGTGAGAGGCTCCGCTCCCTTCGTTTGGCCCACATCCCAGAGCAGACACACACGCACACACACACATGCAACGAGAGAGACAGAGTGACGGACTGGTGTGACGGACGCACGGGAAGGGAACATCAAAGTAGGACTAGAAAGAGGCCGATAGGTGGGAAAAGAAAGTCGACTGAGAGGGCAGAGGGGACCTGGAAAGCGTCTGTTCGTGCAGGTTGGCTCCCGTAGGTCATTTTTCAGCAGTGTATTTTTATCCCGGGTGAGCGACAGGGTAGCAGGGTGTATTTGGAGCCCACCAGCCATGGCGGATTCACGCATGAAGCTCGAGCAGAGGGTTGTCACAGAGGTGCCTTATGATGACGACGACGACGAGGTGGCTCTGGTCGCGGCTGCGTCAGAGCCGGCCGTGGACGACGAAGACGTCGTCGACAGCTACGACGCCTCCGAGGATGAGGCGGACCCGGGTTTGTCGGTCGCCGGCCCGCGAGGCAAGACAGAGGCTCAGGTCAACGGCGTCATGGTGCTGTCTCTGCTTGACAAGATCATCGGCGCCGTGGACCAGATCCAGCAGACCCAGAGCGGCCTGGAGGCTCGCCAGGAGTCCATGGAGAAGTCTGTCTCGGGCATCCAGGGGGAGCTGGCGAAGCTCAGCAAGAGCCACGCGGGCACGGCCGGCACCGTCGACAAGATGCTGGAGAAGGTGCGCAAGGTCAGCGTCAACGTCAAGACGGTGCGCAGCAGCCTGGAGAAGCAGGCGGGCCAGATCAAGAGGCTGGAGGGCAACGAGAACGAGCTGCTCAAGAGACGCAACTTCAAAGTCCTCATCTACCAGGTGACCTGGCCGACACATTGGCTTCTCGCTCTGTTTATAGGCTGGAATATGTACGGTTTACATCGTTTATTGAGGGAGCTGGGGTTCATCAGAGCATCAATATTAACACTCTTTATTTCTTAGTGCATTACGCTCTTTTTGTCTATCTTTGAAGTATGTACAGCTGTTATCAACAAATGCCTTGACAGTCAGTCTCAGCGATGGGTGTGGCACATTCCCCGCTTAGCAAATGGAAGTTGTGAAGACGCGTGAAGCCACCTTAAACGCCAGTGTCAGTTCACAGTGAGCTCACATTGGGGCATGAGCTGACCGTTAATCCTTTGCATTAGCACACATTATCAGTGATGCTACAGCATGTCGAAAGCCACTGGTTCATTACTTAAGTGTCTGCTTCCATTTTTCCCCAAAATTCTATGTCATAACTAAAGCATTTGAATTGTTTTATGTCAATCTAGATGCTGAATGCACTACTGTATATAGCAGACTTTGTCTTGAAGGTGAAAACTCATTCCAGTGTAAACATTATTAAAGAGTTCTGTACCCTAAAATGTTCTTGAGCTGTAAGTAGGACTAAACGGTGATGAGTGCTGGTGTTAATATTAAATGGTAAATGGTAAATTTAAGCATTCAAGGCCCTTGCTGACTTGTAACACTATTGGAACGCTTGGTATGTCATTACATTTAAATGTTAATGTTAATGTTACAGTCATGTTAATGGGTGCCCCGCTCTCACTACAGTAACTGCTAGACCATATGTTAAAATACATTAAACAGTTGTAAATGGAATATAAATACATATTGAGGCAGGTACTGAGAAGTGACCTTTATTTGGATTGCATGCAATGTTAGCCTGTGGGACTAAATAAAGAAGCAGGATAGGCTGGAGTAAATACAAATATGAGGTCTATAAACTGGCATTCTGGTGCGAAGTACATGAGACAGAACCCCACCCCCATACATCTTGGGAGTGTTCAGGAGATATTGACAGACTTAGCACTAATATGTATTTTATTTTGATTGCGGAGATGTACAGTAGTCTTGCTGTTAAACCATGTCTTATTTTACTGTAAAACACACAAGACTTTGCTGTGTATTTAGAAAAAATAGTCTGCACATTTCACAAGAGTACATATAACAGTCCTGCGATAGGGTGTGTTGTCATTCAAAACAGATTTCAGTCACACCACTGCTGTTACAAGTTTTAATTGATTCACTTGATTTATTTCTTGGTCACTTCCTACAGTAGTGACCAAGTAAATCATAATCTCAATTTCATACTGCGCCTCTAAACATTTAATGTCAAACATTTGCAATGTATAGTAGTAGAGACCATACTTTTCTCTGCTGAAAGTGCACACCGTTCAGTCAGACTGCCGCTCTGTACTTGAGACTTGCTCACAAAGTCTTTTTTTAGCATAGCGTGCTGTAATGTCCGGCTAATAGCGTGCTGCTTGCTGTGCGCATAGCAGGGGTCCTGCTTTACTTAGTGTGACAACCTTATCGGCCTGCTACAGTATAGCTGTCTGTTATTAGTGTACAGACCCAGAGCATAAAGCAGATTATATCAATTTATGGCCATCTCATTACAGTATATTCTTCCATATTGTATTGTGAAAATTGATGTTTGCATTGACAAAATAATCTGTGATGGAATTGTATTTTCTGTTACTAAAATCTATAAATTACTAGAAAATATACCTAAAATCCAACTATCATAATCATACTTTGGAACTATCATATAATTGCTTGGTTACAGCTTAGTAGAGGGTCCGTTTTGGCAAGCGAGGTCTCATATAGCCCTCCTGGAATGTCCACAGTGGCTACAAGTTACACTATCGGTATTTCACAGAAATCCAATCAGAGATGCTTGGTCTTAATAAATTAGAAGCAAAGCAGGTGTCACCAGGCATTTGTGTTTTCACACGCATCCTGTGTTTGCTATACAGTACCGCTGTGTGCATCTTAGTGTCTTCATGTGTGATCTGGAGTAATGTCAACGTTGCAGGTGCATGTCTGCATGTTTGCAAAGCCTGTGTATTTTTTTCACTCCAGAATAAATACATTTAAAAATGTTAATTTTGGTGAAACAAACCAAATATCAGCAGCCTGGGACAATGGAGGAACCCATTTAACACCACTCTGTCTATTGCGTTATCCTCTTTGGTGGATCCACCTGCCACTGTGCAAGTGCCACTGAGTCATTGTCCTGGGAATGTTGCTCCTACAGTATAGACACCAGATTATAAATGGGATGATTTTTACAGTAATAGACATGTTGCCTATATGAAACATTTAGAGATAGTACCGTGCTTTAATATAGCATTGTAAAACTATCCAGTTTGAATGCAACACAATTTGTTCTGCTCTAATCTGGGAACTCTTCATTCAAACCCGATCAGTGTAGAGGTTGGTACCAACAGCAGAAACCTGTAGCTGTCAGATGCCTGGCCTGTAGCATACACATTTTGCAGAACAGATGCAATGAGACGTGTTTAACCCATAACCATGACTTCCGACTAGAATTAATACTGTGGTTGTTCTGATTTGGCATAGAGCGAGAGAGAGTGTGTGTGAGAGAGAGTGAGAGAGAGAGAGAGAGAGAGAGAGAGAGAGAGAGAGAGAGAGAGAGAGAGAGAGAGAGAGAGAGAGAGAGAGAATATGTATGTGTGTATGCGTGCGTGTGTGAATTTGTCACTGTTATTGGCTTTCAACCACTGCTTGTCGAATGACAGGGAAACGGTCAATCCCAGAAACTTTAACAGCACTGATACATTGTAGTGTTATAGTATTGTTTTTATTGAGTGGGCATGTGTAATTCAATGGTTGTGTGTGCACATGCTAATTTATGAGAACATCCTTTGAACTATGCTACTGTTTATCTCAAATATAAACTATATGATTTAAATAGATGCATACAGGTGGACAGAGTAGACATCTCAATGATGGACATTTCTCATTGCTTGAATGAAGCACTTGCCGTATGAAACACCACAGTATACATCATAAACTATTGCTTTCAAAATCAAGGATTGTACATTTAATATTATTTATATTATATAATAATATTTAATGTCATTCCCGATAAGGGGAAATGTTTAACTAAGGTACTAAGATTTACTAAGGATCCTGAACCTTTAAACATTACTATAGCAATAACAATTTTATTTTATTTTGGAGTATTTGCATCGTGAGCAGAGAATGACCTCACATGCCCTCTGTATGTGTTGTAATGCACGTTCGTCTGTTCTATGTTTTCATACCCGGTCCAGCCATTCGTGCATGCTAGTGCATATGTGTGTGTCTTAAACACAAATGCACTAGCATTCATTTTGGTCTGAGATGCTGCTACTGCTTATTGTGACATCTAGTGGCAGACAAGATCATACTATACGCAGTTCCTTAAAGAGTTTTTATTTAAACTGCTGCACTATGTGTTAGTCCTTGCAGCTACGACCTAATCTGCACACTGGTCTAAATAAAGACTGTGTGATATCCGCACGGCGATAACAATGCATAGCGCAAACACTGCAACCGATCTATAAAAACACCTCAATCAATCTTTTGCATCTTCAAAGACGAACTTCAGACGTGACAGAACCGTGAAAATGCGGCGTTAAAGTACTGTAGTGCCACGCAACCAAAGTTGACAGCTTGCCTAATATATGATTGAATGTGTAGGCTACAGGCTATGTAAGTCAGTAAATATATGATCACATGCACTGAATAGCATAGCATAGCATAATACACATCTAGGCTACTCAGTAAACATATGAAGCCATTAAAAATGGAACTGTCACGTTGCTTGCTACCGTACCGCATCCAAATGTTGCCGTGTCCGGTAGCTGCAGTGGTGCGGATTGCTTTCTATTGAAATGAATGGACTTCCACCGTAATGCATACAGATTGCTGGACCTGGTGTGAACGGGGCTTTGGTCGTTGCAGCTACGACCCAACCTGCACCCTGGTCTAAATAAACCCCTCCTCTTAGTGTCTCAGCAGCAGCTGATGGTCTTGACAATGCACAGTGCACAACTGGGCTGTCATCACTTCTCTTTGGTCCACAGATGGCCAGTGTCCCAAAGGACCATGCCTTGCCTCTCTTCATCCATTAATTTTATCTCTATGCTTTATAAAATAAATGTGTGTGTGTGTGTATATATACATATATAATGTACACACACTGTATATGAGATCTTTCCTATTGATGTGGTTATGACGCATTTTTATTCTCAGTTTGGACTATTATTCCAATAATTACTAGAATAAAATGCTCCATATAAATGCAGTTAGTGAGGAAACATTTTAAGAATATTTTCCAATATAAAGGCTTCATAACTGACATCTGGAAAATGTCACATTTTCCAGCAATTTTATATTCCACATAAAATAAGGTGATTGTGAGGATGGATTCATTGTATCTTAACATGAAGCCTACAATAAATAGACATAGTAAGTATCTACCCAGGGCAGTGTAGTAGTAGTACTACTGGTACTGTATCTGTCTGGCCCATGCACTAGCAGTTTGGCAGCTACTCAAGAACAGCCATGTGTCTGACTGTACCAGGGGCTTGGAGACATTCTCAGTTACACTGGACCTCAACACAAGCCTGAGCACTCAAAGCACCGTTCCAGTCCAAACCCCAGTCAACAGTCTGCTCTCTGCCGTGAGCAACAGCTCTGTTTAATCTCTGCGCCGCGATCTTAAACCCAATTACGCCTGTCAGCTCTCGATTGAGGCTATTTCAAATTAAGGCCAATAAAAGCCTTCGCTTTCAGACGTACTATAACCGTACAAGACACATCTGAGAAGAGTGTAATAATGGAGCACTTGTGAAAACAGTTTACGGCACTTGAATGCAAAATGTAGCACTCTGACTCAGCCCAACGGCATCTTTCTCCCTGACCTGCCAAACATCCCTTCTCAGTTTTCCTACAACTGCCATTCTCACCATGCATCTACATGCATGTATTATTTGATTTAAACTGACTAGCTAATTCAAGAGAGGACAGTAGCTGCTTACTGACTCATTGTTCATACGGCTTGCAAACCTTTCCTCTGTGTTTTAACAGACCCTCCTCTCCTTGAGCTAGTGGAAACATATCTGCAGGGCTCAACATTTCACGGTTGCGTGTCAGCCCCTGTGCTGAGCCAGCTCTGTGTCCCAGTGCCTGGTGGCACGAGGGCATGTGTTTGCACGGTAGAATGCTAGGTATTGTGCGTGTTATTAGGAGTGCCCTGGAGCCTGGTTAAAGCTATAGTCAGATGCTTTCCAGTTTAAGGGTGGAGTTAGCGTTTGTAACATAATGCACTTTTTGTGAAGTCCAGCCAATATCTCTTCGCAGTATGCTAGTTTCCTGTTCTGTGTGCACACTGAAAAAAGAAGCTGGTATTTCTACACAGCCCATGCTCTGTAAATGAGAGCACAAGCAAAGTGGTGCAGACCACACCACACAACACTATCCCAGCCATGAAGACCACTTCTGGTCAGACTTCTCCAGACAGTAGATGGGCACTTTGAGACTATTCTACTAAATTATTGATATTCTCTCTGGTAAAAAAAAAAGCTTCTGCTGTTTGAGGCAAAGCAACAAAACACCAAAAAACACCACTAGGTCGGTGTCCTCGCCTTTTTCAGTGAATGTCCAGGAAAACATTTGCTCTGAGCAGTTTTGTTTTTGCATCAGACAGATTTCACAAGACACTGCAAAACATTTTGATAATAGAGTAATGTTATAGTAATGTAACTATATAACTATATGTAACTATATAATAAAGTAACTCCTTTTTATCAAACTCCATGATACATGTTTACTTCTATTCCTGTTGTTACTGGACATGGTGTATATTAGGTTTCCCTTCTCTTAAAGCCTTTGTTCTTGTTTTTAAGAGCATCTGTGTTTTTGATGTGAGAAGCCTGTCAAAGCAAACTGTTTAAAAGACCAGTTCAGCCTGCATGGTAAAAAACAGTGTGTGTTTTTGTAGCATTATGACGTTATTATGTAACCATACATAATAGGTAGGTGTAGGTGTACACTGGCCAGTATCCTGTTTTATTGTTCACGCTTTCACTGAAAATATCTTGGTAGAACACTGTTGTTCTATGTCATAGCTAGTAGGAGTTACGTTACTGTAAAGCACGCCGTGCATAGCAATGTGATTTCTTTCTTTGCCACAAGCATTCCCACGCCCTCTCATATCAAATGTATATATGCCAAGTGCATTTACATAGGAGGTGCACTTTGTCGATAGTGTTATTCTAGCCTTTCAGCCTTTCCCCTGTCAGCGGCATTGCAGTATAGGCAGCTGAAAGCTGATCCCTGCTATTCCATCACTTGAAGGCCAGAGGCCTTAGCAGGCCGCATACTAGCCTATGTATTTGTCCCAGTAGAACTTCAAAGTTCATCACAGTTTACAGCGCGATAGGCAATTAGCATGGGCTTGCGCCAGCAATGCTTTTAGTTCATGTGGGACTTATGGTTCATAGCACTGTGTTCAAGGCATTAAGAGTTACAATTAGGGTGTTTGATGACACAGTTTAGCCAAGCTGGACGGAAACAGTTTGTCTACTTATCTCATCGTGTGTGTGTGTGTGTGTGTGTTTGTGCATGTGTTCTACTGTGAGGAGGTGAATATACTGCAACAGAGCAGTATAATCCAAGAGCTGCTTCCTCTACTCTAAATGGACATTATCCATCCTCTGGAATCCCTTTTAAATCCATTCTATCGGAGGTCTGACGCCAACCCCGTTCCTCTGTCCCACACCTGCAGATCAGGACAGATCAGATCTTGAACAGCCAACACCTATGTGTCCTCCAATGATATTTACTCCCACACCCTTCAGCCACAGCCATAATATAACATTTGCCAAAACGTCTGTGATGATATTAAAAGAAAACTGCTAGGGAGATTTGTTTATAAATACTCAATGCAGCAATGGAATGGAATTAAGTCGTTTTCAATTTCATTGAGCAAGTCCGAATATAACCATCAGACGTAGCAATTGATTAATTCATTAGTGTGTTTCTGTGTATGAATGTGTTAGCTAGTTTGTTTGTCTGTTTGTCATGTTCTGGCATACAACGTGGTCACATTGTACTTCTATGTGCTTTCTTTATTCTTCTTTTATCATTTGGTTTCATCCAAATTTCCTGTCTTGTCTTTATGAGGCCATTTATGATACTTTGATGAGCTGAAGGTTGTATAACGCTGATTCAAACGTACTGTGTATTGTCAATATAAATCTTGCTCCTCAATTTTTGTATATTATTTGAGTAATGGGAAAGTTATGCCTGCCGTTCCATGACCACTCTTTAATGAAGATAACGGGAGTATAAATGGAAGAGGTTCCTTCTCAACAAAGATGTATCCCGGTAAATAGGCATGCTTTGAAGTACGGCAGCAGTGTTAGCTTGGTGGTATTTCCCACTGCTAGATATGGGCGCTATGCGTTCCTGGCACCGCTCTGTGAGTTATAGGCTGTCAGTTCTAGCTACCCAGAACACTGGTGGGGTTGGAGTAACCTTGGGATTAGATTCTGCAGGCACACGGATGTTTAGCATGATTTTAGTAGTGCTCATTGACATGGTACCATATGTCAATATATATATATATATATATATATATATATATATATATATATATATATATATATGTCA
>JAODUK010016596.1:0-27002 GCA_027564635.1 Typhlichthys eigenmanni | reverse complement strand
CCTTTTACGTGTGCATGTCACAATTTTCTAATAAGCAATTTGTGTACATGTGACAAAAACTTGTGATACTGTGCTGACCCCTGATTAATATGTACCCTCACCAATGTTTAAACAGGACCTACGCCAATGCAAATGCAAACATAGAAATATTAACTATTGTCTATTTTTGATTGATAAGCTTACAGTGAATTTGTGATTTAGACATCTTTGTATGTAGGCCTCACATTCTCTTTAGGGGCTGAGCACCCCTAAAGGTGTGATCCTAGAATTGCCCGTGATGTGGAGTATTTTCACTTTTGGAATGTATAAACTATGCTCAAATGGTATTTGTTGTGAGTATATTTATTTATGGCAGTGATGATGTCAGACTAATTGATTCGACTTATACAGAAAAAGATCCATTAGGCTGACAGGAGTCAGGACAAGCCATTTCCTAAGAAATGTTTGTATTTGATAGATAATGCCCATACATAATCAT
Organism: Typhlichthys eigenmanni; assembly: GCA_027564635.1. Taxonomy (NCBI): domain Eukaryota; kingdom Metazoa; phylum Chordata; class Actinopteri; order Percopsiformes; family Amblyopsidae; genus Typhlichthys; species Typhlichthys eigenmanni. The sequence continues at coordinate 26,524 of JAODUK010016596.1, read as the reverse complement.
AAAAATAAAGGCTACCTTACACAGCTTCACACAATACATACACACAATACATAAACCAATAAGCATAAGACCTATGTATTAACAGCACACAGGTTTCGACATGCTCTAATACCACAAGAATGTCGTATTAGGCTTTCCCTGTCTTATTGTGACCGAATGAAATAGTTGTGAGGGACTTATTCCTCTGTCGTGATTACATTTCAGTTGGTCATTTCCGTCCGTTATGATGGGCTAAGCCAACGTTGAAATTCACTTGAGCTGCAATTGCCAAAAAAAAAAAAAAAAAAAAAAAACATTTCCAAGTCTATTAGTGAACTTACTTCCTGTATGTAGCCCACACAAAGACACTACAGCAGTGGCACTGCCATTCCACCAGTGCCACACTATTTCCTCAGTCCCTTTTAAGACGATAAAAATGTTTTTTTCCATATAATGGCAATTTACTGTCTATAGCTGTAACTCTTCATGTTTGCATGCTTAATCTGCACAGCCCTTAATGAAGTCTGCAGCCTGTGAATTTGCCTAACAAACAAAAAACACAATCTGAACCAGCTAGAATATTATTTCTTTATTTAGTTAAAAGTGGAGTCAGGGATTCTGGGGAAATATAAGATATTTGAACTCAAAACAAAAACACCTCTCCCTTCAATGACATAGGGTGCTCCCTCAGAAGCTCCACCCATCACATTGGACACGCATTGCCCAGGCTGGGATAGTGTTGTGTGGTGTGGTCTGCACCACTTGTTTGTTTTCTCATTTACAAAGCCTACATACTGGTGTAGAAACACCAGTTCTTATTTCAGCATGCACACAAAATGAACAGCTAGCAGACCATGAGTAAGCTATTAGCTTACAATGGCTGACATCTCCTTTAAGACATACTAAATCACTGAGTGGTGCAGAAATCTAAATGGTTAATTAAACAGCATATTGAGAAAATAACTGAACACAGTTTACTGAACTATACATAACCTAGATTACATAATATGTCATCATCTTTTAGTCTTCACCTGTAGTGATACACACTTTTTCCTGTCTGTATGAACAGCAGAGAGCAGTTTGAACAACAAAGAAGCAAGTAAACAATGGCCAGACTGTAAACAATGCCAGAAAAAAGATGGGTGGTACTGACACAATCAATCATATAGTCATTCATACATCACCCTCGGCCTAAATGACCCTGGGAAATATCCAGGCAGACAGAATATTGCTCATGCTTGCCAATTCACCTGAGAGAGCTTTTCAGTGAGTCTCAGAACATCCCAACACAGTAACCATTGTGGACCCATTGTAAAAAAGCACCCACCTCAGCAGTTGTCATTACCTAGTAGCACATTACTTCATCCCAAATAGACTCCAGTCTCCAATCCAATCTTATGCTTGAGTTAAAAAGGCTTTCTGTATATAGGGCCACATTTCACACATGGCTAACTGAGGTTCCTGCTCACTTACAGCATATCCACAATATCCTGCAATGACTTTAGAACAGCGAGGGCGGATTAGGGGCCGACCAAAATACTATGGGTTTGAGTTGCAATCCTTAACTCTTATTCTCTTCACGGCATGCTATGGCATACACCTAAACCAGAGGTCTTCAACAGGGGTCCAGGACCCCTAGGGGTTCCTCAAAGGTACTGCAGAGGGTCCTCCAAAAATTGTTTGCCTATTGTTTACCTATGCCATAAATATATAAATCTGTCAATTATATTAATGGCTTTGTTAGTGGCCTACTTTTATACATGGCACTATAGACCGCCCTACACATTATTATTGGCCCGGTAACTAAAATGTTATACTATATGTCACAGGGGGTCCCTGCCCCGTGTTTCTATCAGCCAAGGAGTCCTTGGCCCGATAAACATTCAAGACCTCTGACCTAAGTCTCGGAAAAAGACACATCTTAAGATGATTTATACATGGGGATACAAAGTCAGGGCTTGAAGAATACGTACCTTCTGCTAACAAGCATTTGGCTTGTCTCCTGCAAATCAAACATTGTTTGTCATATGTCCCTGCTACTGACTTATCATTGTTGATTTTGGAATGCGTGGTTTGGGGTGGTTGGGGCTGCGTGACTCTTGTTCCTGTATATGAATCTAAACTCCAATTTAAAATCTAAATATAAAAAGATATTCATTTGAAATGAATGGCAGACACCTTGAGTGAATCAGCCATGAGAGCCCATGCTGACTCAGCAGCCAGAAGTCTCCTTTAAGCCCCTCTGGATCTCTTCTGCGCCATTCTCAACACAACCAGAAAGATCTAAGCAGCAGTCAGCCCAGGGCGGCAAGCTCTACCAATCAACGGTTAGGACAGTCAAAGGGCACAACTGTCCTAAAAGAAAGAGCAATTTATGTACTGCACCCTCCCTAACCTCCACCCACGTACCTTCACAGGGAATTATATTTGTGATCATTGTGAGTGAGAGCTTGTCAGGCACCAAAGCCCTGTAAAGCTCTTGATATCAGCAGCGGACGTGTGGCTGATGTTCAGGCGCATGCAATCACCGTTATTAGTCCCCGATTGTACTCGGGCAGCTCTGGTCACGGGGAGCTTCATCTAAATCCTGCTCGAAGGGAGTCAGGCTACCATTCAAATTAGTGAAAGACTGGCACATAGGGTGCAACTCTGGTGGTGCAAACAGTAGTCTGTGCCCTTCTGCATGTAAGCACACTTATCCTGTGTAAAATGTGTGTCAAATGGTAACTCCTTAACTTGTCCTGTTAACTGAAAACATTGCATACAGATGGACAGAAAGCATGCTACTAATAATGGATTACTGTATGATTATGTTTTGTTTTGTTGTTGTACTTTAAGCTTTTCAAACAGGAGCATCTCCAAAAAATAGAGGGATGTAGCGACATGTATGGGCTGTGGCCATATCTTATAGTGTCCCGATGGATTTATACAATATGCCTATGTGCTTTATATGGGCTTCAGTCCTCGGGTACATGCAACATGCTTGTTTAAAGATGCCTCTCTGGTGCTAATGGAGTCCATAAGTGTCAAGCTGCTACACTGTGTTATATACTGTAGAGGTGTGCGTCACATGACCAAAGGTGGTTTAGCAGACAAAATTTGACAAAGTGACTTCTTGAGTTACCTTTTTAAAAACCACAAGGTATTGTGATCTGTCATTTTAAACAATAATGGCAGATTAGGCTGACCTAGATATGAATGGGTAAGCTTTGAAGTTTTAGAGATGACAGTATCTGTTAAGCCTCCTGATACATCTCAAGTATACTGCTGACTTCATTGAATTCATTTAATCTATTTTAATCTGAGAGCCCTTAGTTTTAAGATAAAAGGACATACCACTTCATAAGACTCCATACAATGCAAAGACACGTGCTTTTTCCCACAGACATTAATGACAGTAACGTAATTTGTAAACTACGTAATCTTTCATGCACTTAAAAATGTAATAAACATATGTTATTTATAGACTATTGTATTGGTTAAAGTTATCCTATATAGGTTGAAAATCTATTATCAAGTCCTGTTTATTTTCATCTTTCACAGAAACCTTTACATATCCTTCAGTTTATGTATTTTAACAGTATTGAGTATTGAGTACAGCAGGAGTTAGACATCTGGGGCATGGTAACTGTCCTTTTTACATACAATATAGTGTTAAGACATGCTTTTAGGTTCGATCTCCATCAATTAAACACTGGTAAGAATAAGTTGGTCCACAGAAACACTTGCTGAGATGCGGTACATCATTAGCGCAAAGATTTGTAATTGTTTTTGAATAATTAATTTATAATCAAACAACTTTTGAACCCTACTGTTTACACCTAATATTCCTTAGTGGCTGCGCGGAACCTATATACATATGCCCAGCACAGAACGACTGACCTAGTTTTGTGTCATGCCTGGATGGTATTGTATAATTCCTCTGTCTGGTTACGTTCATATAAGTGAATGCTGTTGTTGTATACCTGAAGGTGACAAAATATCAGAGGAACTGAAAGGCGTAGGATACATTTTCTCATTGCACAGCTGTCAGCACAGAGTCCTTAGTATGCGGCAGAACTTCAATCTATGACGTCCTTGGTTGTTGGACTTGATACAGTATAGGCTACATGTTGGAATGCTCCACAGACACTGAAGGATTGGACAATATTGACAGAGCATCACAGTATGCAAATTCATTATGAAATATCATCTGTTTAATATGGTGTTTAATGTTAAAGCAGCCTTCCACCATTTCTCACTGACATCCTCACATTTGAGGTTATACAGAAGTGCAAGTCGAAGTAGAAGTGTGAGGCTCCCATGCTGCAAAGCAAACAAAGTTCTCCAAATGGACAGTGAGGGCACAGAAAAGTCAATACTCTTCTCAGAAATAGCACACTGGCTCACCCACTGATTCAGAGCATGCATCTGTAGAGGGCGAGACATGCACACCAGCCAAACTGGGACAGATGAGTTGTCCAACAGAATATCACTTAATTTATTTCTATACTGAGCCTTTCACTAGATTAAGCCTCTCTATGCACCATGTCATTCCGAAATACCGGTGATTCATTGAAAACCACGTTTTCAGACTTCCATTAATGAATGATTGTGTTGTTGTAGGAGAAAGAAAATGAACCGCGATACTGACAGAACATTTGTTGCCGAATTGTAAGGAAGAAATTATGTACGACTGAGCTGTACCACATCACATGAAGACAACAATATGAAGAATCAGCTTCTGAAGCTCTGACATGAGTTGCATTTTGACAACATGATCCACTCAAGCATTCCTGTCATGTCTTGGTTATGAACTTCCGTGAATTGGAGTAGTGGTGGCTGTTGGTAGGGGATTAGCAAAGATTTAAGGCTTTCTTCCAATAAAGGAATTTATTAGAAGAGCAAACACGTGTATGTATTGTCAATAACAGACAAATCAGTGTAAAAAGTGAAAACATCTGTTACACCCCCGAGTAACATGAAAGCAAAAGACTTGTGTGTGGGCACCTGTGACTTAAAGGTGAAGTCAGTGATTGTAAGTTAATAAATTTTTTGTGAAATTCAGCAAATATCAATAATACATATAGATATATATATATATATATATAGAGATATCTATAATATACATAGCCCGTTCTCTGCGCCCATATGACATATGGTAGAGGTATTATTGTTTGATCGAGTAAAAAAATAAAATAATATATATACAGTATATATATACATTTTTTTTTTTCTCCAGCATCGCTGACTTTACCTGTAACTCTAGAATCCTTGTGTGTGTGCGTGTGTGTGTGTGTTTTGTCTGCCTGTGTTCAGCCACCCCATAATAATTCAATAAGGTGAGCACCAGGAAGTATTAGACCAGGGGTTTGTGCCAGTTGCTAAGCAAAACTAGCTCTACTGTGATAGAATGCCACTCTCCACTGTATTGCACCTACGCAGCGCTTCTATCTCCACCAAGGACCCCGTCTGTTATACTAGTAAACAACACAATGTGTTATGAAACAGGGCATCCTTTTCAACAGATGGCATAACTTGGAGAATGAATAGAAACACTAAGGGTTTTTCTCTCAGTGCGTTGTGTATAGTTCCCCACAACCTTGAGGAATGACAGTAGGATGTGGAGTGGGTAGTTTGAAATGCAAACTGAATTGATGCACTGCAATCCATGAAACAAGGCTGTGGTCTATTTAACCTATATAGGCCTATATACAAATTAAAAGTATTAAACATGATTGTGTCTGTCTGCACTAAATGTAACTAAACATTACTAATTATACAACTGATACATACATCTGGCCCATTCTGGTAGGATGTAGGGGTAACAGCAATAATGTTAAAAGGGGTCACCTATTCAAATGCAATAGATTAATTGACCATTTTGAATGGTCAATAGATTCTCAGGCTATAGCTACTGTGCGTTGAACTGTTAGTTGATCCCTTAGCATTACATGCGCCAGATCAGTATCTTTATCTTTAACAGTGTTCCAACGAGAGCGTCTGTGATTCTAAAACCAACTTCTTATGAATGAGTATGTGTGTTGATCTAAGAGATATTTGCTACAATTAACTAATCCCAATGGACAATTCGTTAATCGCGCCGATTATGTAATTCCTTTTCTCTATCACCAATGTTGTTCCTCCATGACAACAGGTAAGACTGGACAACCACCGACCTTCATGATGCCGCAAGGTGTGTTCCCCCCGCCGTGACTTCTCTCGGACGAATTATCACGGCTCACCCCTCCGATCCGTGGGCTGCCGTGATCTCTATACCGCCCGTTGCTGTAAACTCCTTCAGCCCCGTAGACTTGGTGGGCAGCGGCCGAAACGTCCAAGTACGCACGGCTGCCGGTCGGATGTATCACGGCAGCGTCGCTGTTTATCCCGTCATGGTTCATCGCGCCCTGTGCAGCTTGGACGCCGATGGCTGAATCTAAAAAATGCCCGGCGTCAGAAGCATGTACCCCTGCCATGTTCACCCCGGTGTTACTGCAAGACCCTCATCACAACATAACAGCCCATTGTCTCACGGGGGAGCACACGCTGGAGAGCATGTTGACGACTGCGGCTCTCGTAGCCTATTCATGGGATCGTTAGAAGATCGTTAGAAGTCCATTATTGAAGTCACATATATGACAGATCAAGGTGGGCTTGAGTGGACGGTTTTAACTGTGCGTGTAGATCCAACTCTTTCTCCGTTGTGAAATGCGCAGATGGTGTCCCGGACGGTGTCCCGTGTGAACCGCTTTCCACTCGCGTTCAAGCGAAGCCCTGGTTGCCGAAATGTTATTTTACGATAACGATATCCGTTTTCGGGTTCTGCTTTGTACTTTGAGACCGGGACCTTTGCAACAGGACCGCTCCCGTGCACTCCTCGATGTGTGTACGAACGGTCTGGACCAACAGCATTTCTCAATGATGGCAAACGGGGAGAGCTTCCCCCACGTGCATCCGCGGGACGAAATCACGACCACGCGCAATCACAATGTCTCCCCCCCCCCACCCACCATCACGCACACGCACACACACGCACACACAACCACACACACACACATAGGGTGAAAGCAGTTTCTCACAGTTTAATTTTAGTTTAGTTTTAATTGGGGCTTATCTGGTAATATCATCACAAAGGGTTTACAGCAGCCATAATATTTTTAAGGCTCACTAAACAATGTTTTTCGTTTTATGGAACAAATTCCATTGGCTATTATAATCTACACCGACTCCACTAGGTGTCACTATTCAGTCCAACAATAACACAATTGTTTTCATGACAACACTAGTTTCGACTTTGAAGGGACAATCTGACATTTTCTCCAACTGTACAGCCAGCAGCATGTAAACAAATAATAATGAATAAAACGGTAAAAAACGAAATATGCCCTGTTTAAAGCATGCTTTGTTTGAAACCTGCGCAGGCAGATCTGGGGGTATACTTCAGGAAAAGGAGGGCAAGACTACGCTCATAGATTCAGCTACGGGAAGGCTTGGTTGGCTCTAGTGTTTTCTGGTGATGGAGGGATTGCTTGCATCCTAGTACCAGGGTTGTTTGTCTATAACATACACTAATAATATCAGATTTACCCTTTAGATAATGTGAAGCTTAGCTTGTAAAGGGAAGGGCAGTTGAGGCATGCTTCAACACTTTCTACCTTCAAAAGTAAAAATCGACCATCTGCACAACTGCTCTATATTCTGTACTTTGATTTAAAGAAATGTGGGAAATATTTATACCTCAAATATTTCCAGCACACATTAATCTGTGCAGATCTCATGCATAAAGTATATTGACCCCCCTCCCACAAATAATGTATCCTTATACAGTATATCTGCTTTTAGCCTACATAAAACCTGTTTGAATGCATACATAATTGATTAACAAAAACAAACCTATGAATGAAATAGTAAATATAATTGATATAATTAACATTGTGTGATGCACTCAAAATGCACTATATTGCCAAAAGTATTGGGACACCCCTCAGAATCATTGAATTCAGGTGTTCCAATCACTTCCATGGCTACAGGTGAAATCAGGCTGAGAATATGGGAATGGTGATTCAGATTAAAACAACATGTGGTGGCCTTCTGCCATTGTTGGCAAAAGAAAATGTTGGACACTTAAATTAAATATCTGAATTATTAATAGGGAACAATTAATAGGCAGTGAACCTTTGCAAATGTAATAAAACAAATAAGGTGTCCTATAAACAGCAAAACAAAGCAGTAATTCTTGATGATATACGGACTGATGTTAATGGTTGTTCCAATATTGTTCTATTATCTTTGATGAATGTCATTAAATTTGTGCTGAAACAAGTATTGGTTAATTAACTCAATAAACACTCCTGTCTAAGCATCACAATCTGTCATTATTTGGGTTAAAACATTAGAGATCCTCTTCTCTGTATAATATAAAATGCAACAATAATCTATGAAGCAATATTACATTTTCAGCATGAAGCTAGCCAGAGGCCCATTCCTTGCTTATTACCCTTACATTGGTGTTTTCCAATCACGTTTTAACTTGATGTGTCAGTCAAAAATCGTCAAAGGTTTCCTTATGAAAATGAGTGCATACGCATGGCGCATGTAGTAATTTTGAGTGTCATTGTCGCTGTTGTGCCATTCACGCTGCACGTTAACACAAGAACACACTGTTTTCTATCAAGGATGATGGTGGTTTCCTGTAGCAGGAAGGGTAACCAGGGCTGGGCATACTGTACTTCGCCCGCCTGCCTACAGCAGCAGCAGCTGTCTGTCAGGAAGCAAAGCAACAAGCATCCAGCTGAACCACTCTTGGGTCGGCCGCTTGCCCCTCCCCTGCCACCCGAGTCAACAGAGGCCTAAGGATTGTATTGATGACAGCTCTATATCGACCGAGGCCTCTAATCTCAAATGGCTGGAGGAAACATCATATCTTTGCTCTAGAGGAGCAACAGGTCAAATGTTGGGCATTTATCAGCATGAAAGTGTTGTTGTTAATGTGGCAATCCATGTGCTCCTATGAACTCAAAGTGCACTGTCATTAATCTTTTTGACAACATATTGATAAAAATGTATTGCTACAGTATAGGGCTATTATATTAATCAGAAGAGGAGATATACAAGTGTTACATAGGCTACAGACCTAGTATAGGGTGGTATACTTTAAGTAGTGCTAGTATTGCTAATATGTGTGCATACTATAGAAAACAATGAGAAGCTTCAGAGTAAACTGACATTAAATCATCAGGTTTTCTGAGCAGTGGGTCTTGTGGGTGTGTCTTCTACCTAGCATGTCCTGTCAGTCAGAGCTGTTTTGATTTCAGAACCTTATAATTGCCCCTTAAGTGGATCTCTTAATTACTTGTCGATGTTGATTAATTGGAAGGAAATTAAAGACAATTACATCTTAATTATGATAAAAAGCATGTCAGGAAAGAGGTGCTGACGGGCATTTTAATAGAACCAGTGAGATAGCCCAATTCCAGGTATGTGTGCGTCGTGACAAAGTTAGTGCGTTAGGACAGAAAACAGCCCCTTTGTGTGTGCAAGTATATTTTTCACGTAGTCGTCCAAAAATGTAATTAGTTGAACATATATTAAGACATTTTTTTTATTTTATTGATCACATATGTCCTTTGCTGACATCTGGTGGTCATTCTATTGACCAATCATTAATTGCTTTGGTGTTATCCCTTTTGATTATCATTTTGCATATTGCCTGAAGGGTAAAAAAATATATATACAGTATATACTGGAAGTAAGAATAAGCTACATATCCTACTTCTTCCATCAACCACGGCATTTAGAAGGAAATCTATGTATTCATCAGATTATTGAATTTGACAAAAATAATAATAGTTAATTTTGTTAACTATACTGTATATTAAATGTGGGCTTTGATTAAATTAGATTACAATCAAAGTTTATGTAGGCTATTTATCAAAGACAAATATTTAGGGGTTCGTAAAAGAGAAAAAAACATCAGAATTGCTGCGAAACAACAAAGAATGTCATCATTGACCATCTTCATTGGTCTTGACACTACTTAAATTTGCCGCCAGATGGCAGAATAGGAGCACATGTATCTGATAGTTTGGTAAAACCACTCTACTACTGCAAGAGGGAAAAAAAACAAATTAATTAATTAATACCGCACATAAAATGTGTTGATCTATAGGCACACAGTATATCACCATCACTTTCTTGGTAATGGGATTTGTGCCGTGTATCATATGTACTATACTTTATAGGTCTATCATTTTCCAGTCCAATATCACTCTGAATACACGTTCTATGTTTATGCCATCTATCTAAACCATGCACATTGTTTGGAGTCTAATCGAATGCTACATTATAGATCAGATGTATTTGGCATCTAAATCTAAGCTTTCACTGGATTTCCTAAAATTATTTATTTATAAAACTTTATTTGTTTTCGTTGCAACTTAACAGCTGTTTCCACTTGGAAACCTCCCAAGTGCTAAACAACTCAACCACAAACATGAAACATACATTGACAAGCACACAGCGCCACCTACAGCATTAAAGATACACAGCCTACAGTGAAACAATATGATGTGATTAAACAATAGATCACAAGACTTCTCATATCTTGAGATTTAAAATCAGTGAAGGTAATACATTGTACAGAAAACAGTTATTTACTACATTGGCCTGGAACAAATGAAAAGGAAAACAGCATTCTTCAAATACTGTAATGTCTGTTGGACAAACATATCTTCAGATTCCACATTTGATTTATGGCTTTTTTTTCTGATTCTTAACATGTAACGTCTTTCTGACCGAGGATGGTTTCAGGGTCATGTTACATTCAATATGAGGGAGTGCAACAGACAAACAGTAACAACATCAGGGGAAATTAATTACTGAGCTTTAAATCGCCTAATTACCTTTAGAGTTTTTTATGTGCGTGTTATTTCTTTTATTGATGACACACCAACCAAGCATATTCATTTGTTCGTTCCTGAGGTGGTGCATGGTTGCCATCGACAACACAACAATGCTGAGTGCATGCATGACGGCACAGGGTGCCACATATCTGCTGTTAAGTGGGAATTCAGGCCGTAACTAGAGCCACAAACAGAGTAGCAGTGGTTGCATATGCGCCAGATAGCTGATATTACAAATCTGATGTTCCCATTGGAGCATACAGTAGCTGACACAGGGAAAAAGAAAGCACTAAGTGAACGAGGTTGCTCTCGGCACATCATGTGACAAAAACAAACGACCACGTTATGATGGGGAATGGAGCAACTAATACAAAAATAATGAATGACAACTAACAAAATACATGCGAGGTAGCGTTGAGAGTTAGGGGGGATTGGGTCGGGGGTCTCCTGAGTGGATAAGCAGGTCAGAGCTGAACAAATAGATTTGCATTTGTGTATTGTATAAATAGTAGACACCTGTATGTGTTTTCTTCTCTGTGCGGGAGGGTCCCTCGGCTTTCGGCTAGCGGAATAGTCCGGAGAAAACAAACTGTATGAACGTGCACATCTGTAAGTGACACAGACATCCATAGGAGAATACATTTGCATTTGAGTTAGTGTATATGAGTTCCAAAAGCTGACTGAAATTCCCTAGAGCAAAATGCTTTCTTTAAACCTTTTTTTTTTGTCATTGTCAATATAATATTATTGATAAACCATTTACAAATAAGAGAATATAACAAAATAAAAACAGCACGACTTTTAAAATGACTCCACTTAGCATTTCTTTTTAAAATCTATCTTTTCAAAATCAACAGAAAATGCATGCACAATGCAAATTAATTTTGTTTTTCCTTCTCTTGCACAATACTGTAACATGGTAGTTTTTGCATTACAACTAGTATGTTTTACAAACACTTATTGACACAAATAAAACAAAAACATAAGTCGAGGACATGCAGGCTTTCACACAGAATTATTATTTTTAAACAACTAAAATAAAATTAACAATCACAACCATTATTAACATTTCACATTGTAGCTATCTTGGGGGAAAACGAGAAACAAAAGGAAATTTAAATCATGAAAAATGTCAAAGTGGACGAGGGGCATGGGGAGGCAGGGTTCATTGGGTGTTGTCGGTTAAGGGTCAAAGGTCAGGACTGTTGGCCGCTCCACTGGGTCTCCATTGGCCGCCGAAGGAGCTCCTCAACGTGTCTGGCCACGTCCATTGTGTCTTCCAAGTCAAACTCTGTGTCGCCATCCAACATGGAGTCCATCCTGCCACCAGACCCAGAAATGAGACACGCTAGCTTTATTCTGACACCAACACACACACACACACACACGCACACGCACACGCCAACATACACACACCCAGAAAGTGACACAGATCCTTAAAGCTACAATCTGTTAATGTTTATTTGAGGGCGTCTTGGCGACACCTACTGTAGGTACTAAGCAAGTGTAAGTAGTAAGTGATCAAATCAAACATCTTTTGACAGCACTTTGGGGAAAAGGGGAGGGCGCTTACACACATTTAGTTTGCCTATCCTCTCTGGTGAACCTGTTTGCCACTGACGTAATTTCTCTGGGAATGTCACACCTAGACGCCAAATTAAAAACACAGATCTGCAAATGGAATGGTTCTTCAGCTATAAACAGCAGTGAAGCTAGGGCTTTGTTCACACTCCAGGCTTTAGCTCTAGATGCTATATACTCTGTATATACACACGTATACATATGCATATACATACATTATATATATTGGTGTGTATACACACACACACACTCACTCAGCAGCCTATCATTTACCACACGATGTGTTTGGCTTCCTGTTGCGAGTGGAAGATTTATACAGGTACACTATGTTGAAGGATTTGTGCTGAAGTTGATATATATAAAGTCCACTAGCTCCATACATTTTCATATTTCCCTCCTCCTGTCTCTTTCCATTATGTTCTATCCCACTACTAAATCATTCATCAAAGTGTAACACTAAATCTTTACTCAATTGATTGTAAGGCAAGACCATTTATTTTATTTATTTATATTTATAAATAAATAATCAGAAATGTGAATGAATGTAAATCAATATAATTTCCAAATAGCTAATTCAAGTTTGGATTCAGTGTGCATGTACAGTTTAATGTAACTATATGGAAATACTGAAGAAATAGTCTACAAATTCAAAATCACAAACTGCAGCCTAAGAACTAAGACCATTGTTTGCAATTTCCTTGTTCCATTGTTTTCACTTAATGAAAAAAATGAAAACAAAAGATGTCATTAGTTTCAACATGAACAGATCTGGGTAGTGAACCACACTGCACGCCACCTGCATCACCACTATTCTGTATTAAAGCTCCATTAAATGCTTTATTCCTCAGGAGGAGGATCAGGAGGAGGCAATTCCCCTGATCTCAAAATGTGATGTTAGAAAATGTGTGGGGAACTGTAAACAAGAACAGAACTGTACAATGCAGTGGCGTGTGGCCTCAGTCCTTAGTGATATGTGAAGATATAGCACATTTGAAATGTTCTGCTTAATGGAGCTTTTAGTTCAATTAGATCAATTAGCAGATGCTTTCCAAATAGTACTGTTACAAGTATTAAGAAACAGGCAGCAGTTAGAGCGCCATCACCTTAACCACTAAGTATAACTTCCCTTTTACATACAGTGTAATGTTATATAAAATGACATTAGAATTGAAGTCGATATTTTACAACATAAACAACATGTATGGAATATCATTATGTTCAAATGCTGTATATCACAGTATTAAAAATATTAGTGTTTTTTTGATGAATGATGAAACAAACAGTTGTGACTAATAGTCTTATGTCAACACTAATCTTGTATGTGGTCTGACGTCTTAGGCTGAGGTGGTATTGCCACATGTGAAAGTGGCCCAAACGACATGTAAAAACAAACCAAGAGGATTTTATTTTGCTCTTCACATGACTACAACATAAAATACAACAAACAAACACATCAAATCAAATAAATACATGAATAAATAAATCTGACACGTGTCATTCGGTGAGATTTGGGCCACTTCCACCCTGTAGTGTGAACATAGCCTAGCATTCATTTATGTGAAGCAAAACAAAATGAAAACACTGGGAGATTGTAGCTTTAACCGTCTTGTGGACTCACATAGGCGGGTATATGCCGTAAGTATGAGGATGACTGACAGGTGCGGGGGATGCTTCCATGTAGGTGGGGTTTCCGCTCGCCGGGTCTGGGTTGGTGGTGGCAAACCTACAGATGGGGGGGAGGGGGGAAGAGAGAGAGAACACACCTGTGAGTCAAACGTCCTGTCCTGAGCGGTTGCCTAAGCAACGCTCTTCAAAGCGAGGCCCGGCGGCGTGCCCGCGGGTCCTGGCCGCATCATTACGGGGTTTGGGCGACGGCGGGGGGGGCCAGGCAGGGGAGCTAGGCCCGTTAACTAACCAGTCTAACTAGGCTGATGGGAGCAAGACAGGGGCCCACGCCCACTCTAATTGGCCGCTGACCTAATGCTTCCATCTGAATTCACCAGCCAGCGGCTGCTGAATGACTCTTAATGGAGTCACAGCGGAACAATGTTGAGTGGACGGAGGATGAAATGGAGGGAGTCGCTGATGAAAGGCCGGGGATATTAAAGGGGGGAGGGGTGTGTGCGTGTGTGTGTGTGTGTGTGGAGGGGGGAGGGTACTTACTCTGGCACCACTTGTTTGATCTGCGGTTTGACGTAGCCGTCCACTGCCTTGGCTACAAAGACAAGCACACAAGGAGATACGTGGTGACTCACTGCTCATGGCAGAACACACCGATACATCTGAACAGGTCTACTGCACACGCACACACTAAACAGAGGTCTGTGACGTGAAGTGAACGTACACAGAGGTGGCGTGTAATACTTGGAGAAGACCTCGTCCTTGGGCCGGTCAGGATACAGGTACAGCAGGTGGTTGAGGTCACTGATGCGGTCCGCCAGAGAGCGGATGGAGAAGTCTTTGGTTGTGTATGGCATAAGGTTCCACACCATTCTCTCTCCTGGGTATGAAGTCATAACATGTGTTCCTGCTTTTAAGATGCTAATGTACATTTGATGATTAGTAGTCAAGGATGCTAATTGATTTGATTTATTTGTATTGTATTTCTATATCTTCATATAATATATAACACTTTATATCCTAGCAGTGAGGTGTGTTTTACATTGCTTAATAGCAATGCATAAAACAAACACATAGAACACAGAACGTGGTATGCACGTCACAGTCATACAGCACACACACAGTCATACAGCACACACACAGTCATACAGCACACACACAGTCATACAGCACACACACCTGGCTTGTTGGGGTTTTCAGCCACCCAGGCGATAGTGATGCCTCCGATCTCCGAGTCGCTGAAGCGAAGCAGGAAGGTACCATTGGGTTTGGACATCAACATGTCCTGAGCCTGCTGCTTATTCACAAAGCCCAAAATAGCCCTGCAAAGGGCAACACACGGAGAGAGACATAGGGAGAAGGCAGGGAGGGAGAGAGAGAGAGAGAGAGAGAGAGAGAGAGAGAGAGAGAGAGAGAGAGAGAGAGAGAGACATGAAATTGGTAAGGCGTCCAGACGGCCAGGTTACCATGGAGAAATCATTCAACTGTGAAGCACTGACTGAGAAAAGCAGGAAGTAGATAAAGAAAGAAGTTACTTAAACATAAGTAGCATTTCAGCAACCAGTCCAAAGAAGGGGAGTGTATATATATATACATATAAATAATTTGTTTTAATAACTGTCACTTACCCGTCATTCCAGTGAGGTTTCAAATGTTTTTTTGTGAGTTCCATGACACCGTCAAACCACTGCCAGAAGGTAAAGTTCCTGCCTGGTAGACTCTCCTGCCGAGGTACACAGGGGTTTAACACACTAACACAATGTACTACCTACTGTAACCAGTGAATACATGACCAGCGGAATCGGAAGAGAGCAACAGAGCAGGAGAGGCAGACGGAGATAAAGAAAGGTTATGCAGTCTGTGAACTGGATGAAATGTGATGTTCGTGTTGTGTAACAGGACCCTTGTGTGTGTGGCGAACATGAGTGTGTTTGTTGCTGTCGACAAATAGACCCATTTAACTAAGGACCTGATCAAATGAGGCGTTCACACTGAGGTCATCTAGGCCAGTGTGCAGGTTTGTTGGAACACTGTAGGTACAGTTCATACGCCCATTCATGCCTCTGAAAGAGCGGTGAGTCACGATATGGCAGCCTCTTTATGTACAACCTTTAACCAAAATCATCCTTCTAGCGTGGTGATAAAAGGGTGTAACCTTACCTGAGAAATTAATGCCAAAAATTACCATTCAGCTAATGGTCACAAACAATTAGCGCGCTAATCGCCGTCTGGATGTGTGCGCACGTTTAAAGACACCTTGAACAAGTCGACGACATGGTAGAGAAAAGGAACACACAAATGAAAGACAAAGAAGAAAGGAAAGGGAGGGAAAGCCGTGCTGACCCTGTTGAACTGGGACCACGTCATGGTCATGTTGCGATAGTCGTCGTGGTTGTTGCTGGAGCTGCTGAAGGCCTTCTGCGCCAGGAACACCAGGTTCTGCTCAGATAGACCTCGGCTGCTCTGTACCTCTGCCTTGTATTTCATGTTGAGGGCCTCACACAGCTGGGGCCACAGCACCTTGTCAGGCACCAGGAACGGAACACGCCCCTGCAGCCGTACCACAACATATTTCACTTTTGCACTGTGGGGTGATGTAGCATTACAGCAGTGCTTTGAGATACAGCATAATGCTATGTTATATTGGCATTCATTCACCTTGTTATTACCAGGCTAATTAGCTAAAACACATTATAATAATGTTTCGTCAAAACAACTTGTCTTGTAGTAGTGTGGGAGGGAAAACTATCATCCAGAGAAAACTGTCACTAATAAAGAATATACAGTACAACCCATATTTGTGATCCTAAACATACAGTTTTTGTCATCATATTAATGTGATAGCTAGGTTGTAAATGCTAAGATATAATACTGTAGCATACACAATATACAATGTAAACACAGATACTCTTACTTGAGCAGTTACACACGCACACATGCACACACACACGCACACACACACACACACTCACCGGCTCTGCAAACGCATTGTCCCATAGCACAGTTGCCGTGGCATTATTGTCTTGGCTACCGTGAACTATCACAACCACAGGAAGTGATAATGTCTGCAGGGATGTTAGGAAGGTACAATAGGAGGCAATTAGCAAAACAATGCAGGAATACAGGGCTTTCCTTTTAAAGACACAGCCCACAGGCACCGTGTTGGAGTGCAATGCTAATGAGTGTGACGTCAGTGGTAGTGTATACAGTATGCTAACGGCTATATACATACTATGGCTAAAACTCCGTTATCAACGCTGCAGTGCACGCGTGTCTCGACGATACCTTGACTTGAAACACGAGCTCGTTGCCTCCGACGCTAAACTGGGACTCAAACAGGATGGTGAACTTCTCCTCTGTGACCGACTCAGCCCCCCGTCTGTCCGACCGCTTGATCCTCTTCAGGGACTACAAGAAGCCGGCGAGAACACAGAAATCACAAGAGCACACTTAACCATGGCCGTATTCTCATACACACTCATGCGTACGCATGACACACTGTTTCAGACACCTAAATGAATGACCCATGGTAGGATAATTACGAGGATATTTTTAATCTGTAAGTACAACTCATGGACTGTATTGTACCACCAGTGTATTGTACCCCACCATGGTTACTCACCATGTTCCTAAAATGAGCACTGAGCGTTCCTGTTGTCTGGTGGTACTCCATTACACAGTTGTTGTTAAGGATTTCCCCACTGCTGTCACTGTATATAAAAAGAAAACAAGGCCTCAGTGAATTCAGCACATGTGCAACTCAGCTCAAACCAAGGCTGCACACACGTTTGATCTTCAATTTAATTACACAAGGTACAGGGATAATGTGCTTTTCCTAATCTCAGCACATCTGGTAAAATGTACCTATTCAGATTTATAGCTTTTCCCCTCCGCCAGGCCGGCATTTGAGCAATAGCAAGCGCGTGCCTCTGGCCCGTGGACGCGGTCACATGCCAAGTGTTGACGAGAAGCAGCAGATGATGGCAAGATACAAGTGCATTCATTCGGCCAACGACCGAATGGTTAGCTGGCTTGGTTCAAGCAGGAATGTAGAACGTGGCTAAGGCTCAGTTCTAAAAGCAGACTCGCCTACAGCTCTGTTTTACGGCGTTAAAACGGGCAGCTAGCGGCCACGCAGAGCTACAACCAGGTCATTTAGCAGACGCTTGTATCCACAGAGACTCACAGTGAGCACAGTTGCAAGTATTAACAATGCAGGCATAGTTTAGGGATCTTGCTTAGGGATGGAACCCCATCACCCCATCATTATGGTCCTCCCAGTAAAGCACGGAGAGCCCTTATCTTATCTTATCTTAATCATAAACCAGAGGGACTCACTTCCTTGTGTTCTCGTTCTTCAGGAGGGCCTTGGCTTGCTGTTCGCTGATAATGGTGGCTTTTACTTGCGGGGGGTTCATATGCACGTTTAACTTCCCCCCCACTAGGAGGCGCACGGTGGCGGCGAACTTGGTCTGCGTCTTGAGGACTTGGGGCGGCTGCTTCTCGATGATGAAGGTGCTGGGAGGACAGAAAAACAACATGCACGGCAGAGTGAGAAACAACATGCTGGAGTCGGTCTTCATTGATTGGCTGTCGCCAGGACATTTAGCCGCTGGGAATGCCCCACGACACACACACACACACACACACACACACACACACACACACACACTAACAGAAGGCTATTAAAGTAACCATGACTCAGTGAATCCTCAGTACAGGCCGCATAATTTCATAGTCTCCGACTTTGCTTGAAAAGGAGTAAATCGCACAAAAACATAAAAGAAGCTCCTGGAAGTGAACAAAGATTGTCTATGAGTTCTCCTCCCCAGTCTATTAATGTACTTCCAATGAATTGAATTCATAGGTTTAGGATGATTAGAGCCAAATGTGTAATTTGACAGGAATGTTGTGTAATTTAACACGCATGTTAGCAGTACCACGTATGCATATCGTATTAAAAATACCACGCTTGAATCAAGATTAAAGGTACGGTCAGCAAATGGCAGCTAATACACTTCCTGTCAAATTCAGCAAATATCTCCTCACAGTGCGCTAGCTGTGTGTGTGTGTTGAAGAAAATTAAATAATCTGGTGTTTCTATACAGCCCTGGCTCTGTAAATGTGTACACAAAGTGCAGGCTGCACCACACAACAATATCCTATTTTCACCGCAAAACCAACTTGCGCTTTCCAATCACACGTTTCATACATACAACGGAATAGGTACAGTAACCACTCTCTCCTTAAACATCTCCTACCTACTGCCAATGACCCTCCCATGAATGTATATGCATGAATAGGAAAGCGCAACTTGCAATCTTGCGATAGGCAGAATAGTGTTTTAGGCATGTGTGCGTTGTCCGTTTTAGTTAGTTAGTTAGTTAGTTTAGTACATGAGGCCCAGATTGTTAGCCTACATGCTTGCATGTGATTGGTCAATACTACTTGGACTACAAACAAAAGCCAAAATGCTTCCCATATCAACATATTGTTCAAGATAATTGCTTGACAGCCTAAATACCAGCAAAGTGCTTACTTTTCTAAGACGTGTTCAGGCAAAGCAGGACAACAGAGGAATATTTATTTAAAATGTAATTTTAATAAGGGCTTTAAGATAAAGGATTGCCATCACGACCGTGGTGCCACTCTATTTAGGGCCTGGAACCTGACAAATGCTTTGGCGGTATTAGCAGGCATTATTTTCAATATTTCTAATCATAAGTAAAAATATAAAATCAAAATAGATTCATAACATATCAAAACAACACGTTTTCCAACTATTTCCAACTGTCACATTGGACAACAGTCATTTCAAGCTATCGAGAAGGCATTCTTTTTGGCCTCTGTCCTCTTCGATATCTCTATTATGTCTGTAGCTTCCTCAGCCGCACATCTAACTTTTCTGTCTATATCGAACACCACTAAGCCAAACACACTCATCTCTTTAAGGGGACATTTCAGTACATATTCCCCTTGTGCGTTTGAGAGGAGATAATGCATTGTAGTATCATGTAAATCAACAAGACATCACAGTGGCAGTGGCGACATGACTTCCCAGTGCATTATGGGTCCCGATGGGGCCACGCATACAGTGGGGGGAGGCAGGTAGGGCCTCAGGGGCATATGCTGTTGCTTCAGGAAACCTGGAGGCGAACTGCATGTGCCCTCTCGCTCCACTGCGTGAAGTACACACTCTTTTTGAAGCCCAGGTTATTTACACACGATATCACAAGGAGACCTCAAAGGGCTTAACTATATCATGTCACAGACAGCTCATACACACATTTGTTCATGAACCAGGGACAGACCGACCACCAACACACAGAGAACACTAGCTGGGTTTACACTGACACTTATTTTGTCATTACAAACTAAATGCTTCCGATTGAAAAAAGTGAGATGCCTGATAACATAGGATATCATCTAATACAATCTGGCGTTTACATGCACAATTGTAGCACGTCACAATTAATGGGAATACCGTAATTTCCCGTCTATTAACCGCACCCGTATATTAACTGCAGTTTGTTATTTTTTGTGCACTGCATGTCAGCCCACGGCGTAGGGTACCTGGCTACAGGGACTATACGCTGTAGGGTCCCGCTAGTTGCAACGCAGAAGCATAAATGGGCCTTTATGTAGGCCAGGCAATGTACCCGGCTACCCTCGGTTACAAGCACGTCAGGGTGGGTGAGGCTATTTGTGTGGTGGAGGGATTTATGGCTCCAGATGAAATCACCTTAGCTTCCATTCCCTTACTTATGCGTCTTATAATTGTTTGGTGCAGACTTTGTACAGTAGCTATGCCGAATACTGCCTCGCCTCCAATAAATTCGCCAGTCACAAAACAAATAATAGTATCATAACGAAGTCTATGGGTATGCACATAAGAACACAATGAGGAAGTAATCGGGTTAAGCAGTTTACATGGTTTCTTTCAATTGGGCTATGTATCGGTTTATAAGCAGTTTACATAGTTTCTTTCAATTAAAACTTCTTTCAACTGGGCTATGTATCGGTTTATAAGTGGTTTACATGGTTTCTTTCAATTAAAACTTCTTTCAATTGGGCTATGTATCGGTTTATAAGCGGTTTACATGGTTTCTTTCAATTAAAAACTTCTTTCAATTGGGCTATGTATCGGTTTATAAGTGGTTTACATGGTTTCTTTCAATTAAAACTTCTTTCAACTGGGCGATGTATCGGTTTATAAGTGGTTTACATGGTTTCAATTCAAATGTTGTTTCAATTGGGCTATTTATCGTATTGAGATGTTTTCCATTCGGTTTGGGCTTTTAAACCAAACATCAAAACATAACGGTCCTTATAAACGCAGCTACTATACAGTAGCCCCTGTGCCTTGGCCAACACATATCCAGTTTGGGCGGTATACCTCTCCCTATACCTCATTTGAACCCGACACCTTTTAGAGCCACGTCATGTCGCGCTCACTCTTCCTCTGCTCACCTCTCACCTGACACCATCCAGGTGTCAGGTGAGAGCACCTGGTTGCCAGGGAGACATCATGCACTCGGGTTTCTGTAGCGGTTCGACACTGTAGCGATGGATCTCAGCATGAGGCCCTTCTAGCATGTGTGCGCGCGCACTCACACACGTGCACACACACGCACACGCGCGCACACACACACACACACACACACGCGCGCACACTCCAATGATCTACAATTATATAACTATGCCCCTGTGTTGCCGAGTGAGTCATCAGAGTTATTAAACCAGTGCTTGGCTAATGTAATTTAATAGAGGGTTAATGTACTGCACTATGTATGGCACAAACATGTGAACGCATAGATAAATCTGGCGTTCTGATTCAGCACCAGCACTTTCCTTGCTTTTTTATTGCATTGTACGGTAGAAAATTGACTGTGCTAGTCTAATTTTAGCAATCCACTGATTCTTAGAAAAACAATAGTTTTCATGGTGAGTCATGGCTTGCACAACTTTTGACAGGTATTGGGAAATCATGTGTTTTTTTATTTATTTATTTTTTCTCCCTGATCAGGATGTTTTCACTGAATTTCAGGAAAGAAGGGTTTCTCAATGATGCATGCCAAGGTATGCACTTCTTCAGGACAATACAGGGAATATGGGAACATAGTCACCCAAAGACACACACACACACACACACACACACACACACACACACAAAGACACACCTGGTTACAAGTGCTGAGATAATGTCTGTGATGGTACTGTTGAGGTCGTTCAGCAGCTCTTCGATGGGGCCCGGGATGGGCAGCTGCTGTCTGAGGTGCTCCGCCCTCCGAATCTGCTGCCGGTTCTGCCAGATGGTCTCTGCCAGCTTCTCGCACCTGATACACAGACACGCACACACGCAGTAGGAATGTTAGGAACCAGCATGGACATACTGTGAGATACTGTGTTATCTCTATAATCAAAAAAACTAAACAAAAAAAAAACCAGTCACAGGAAGGGTGTCAAACCTTCCGGTTTGGGGTCAAAACAAGGCTTCCCAGCACCCAACGTTCACAGGTGTTGTTGTTTTTGTGTCAAATTCGGGTTGGCATGTCATGGACATTATTTAACCCAAAACATAGCTGGTGGCAATTTGACTTCTTTATGTGAGCCCGTTTAATTTACCCTGATACAGTAGTTAAAATATAGACTTAGTTTAGCAAATAAATTTTAGTGCAGAATGAGTTGAATATAGTTACTCATTTTAAAAAGACACAAAGTGACTATTTCAACGCTCACTTGTCACCAATGGTTGACAAGCTAGTTCAATGTCATTTCACCTGGCTGGTTGACAAGCTAGTTCATTTAATTTCTTGTAATTTCAGTGCCATGTTGCTGGGGCAGGTGTGACAAGCATACTGCCAGAAACAACGGTGGCTCAAGGCGAGAACGGGAATGTCCGCCTGTGGGAACCAGACCCACTGAGTGAGAGGCCTCTCTGTCATGTCGTGGTGGAGGGGTGGGGGAGGGGGTGTTCTCACCAAGACTGGAGGATGTCCAGACCCCCCTCTGGTGGGCCCCCATTGCCTGCCAGCTGTTGCCTCCTCTTCCACTGGATCAGCTCGTCGTCTAGAATGAGGGTTTGTTGCTTACGCAACAGCTGCAGTGTTTTCTGGTGCTTCTCAGCCAGGTCCTACACGCACGAACACACGCCACGCACACGCACACACACTTAGGCTATACCTGTGCCTGCATGGATTCTATTTGATGACACTATTGTAAGCATCCCAGGGAGATGTCAGGCTGTCCCTGTGGCCCTACCAGTCTGTATTTCTGTAGTGTGTTGGCCTCTCTGGTGAGCCAGTTGTCCACTGTGGCTCTCTTGCTGAGCAGGCTGGGCTCCCGCAGCTGCCGGTCAGCAGGGGGCAGTGCGGCCAGACTGGACAGTTGCGCTGAGGTCGGTCGGGTGGAAGGAACAGAAGAAGAGGTTTTGCAGGTAAACAAACGGCAGTAAATCTTGCAGCGCATCCCGCTCCCTATCTCTCTCTCATAATGATTAACTCGTCGGCACTGCTGTTAGCGTCACAAGATCATCAAACACAGCCAGGTGACAAGGTGCCATAAATGCAAGGGCTGTAAAACTCTGGGAATGCCTTGGTTTCTATCGCTGCTGGCTCACAGGGTCATATACTGGCTTCACAGCAACACTTCTGGTAGGTTAGCTAGCAAAGGCTCGAGGAGAATAAAGACAATCCCCACCTAGGTACGAATTAACTAGTTAACAATTCAGAAATCAACCGTTAGGATGCAGTTATATTGGCTAAAAGCTAAAAACCTCACAGTACACTTGTGTCCTTGTGTCTTTGGCCAACTGGAACGCTGGACGCGCTAAATTGTTAACTGGTTTTATGACCATCGCTAATGCAACTAGATCTAATTACACAATAGTTTATATTGCAATTCCTCTTTCTCATCATAAAACTCTCTCTCTACATAAAACTGTACAGTACCTGTCACATATTTGCAGACCGAATATATAAAATATATAAATATTACATTTATATATTGGTCAGGACACAATGACTAACTGAAACAATAAATGCTCCTTCAGTGTTTCTGCTGCCAAAATGACTGCACGGGTACCTTTAGTTGATCATTGCTTAGAAAAAACACAGTGGAGTTCAAACCGGCATTGGATAACTGTATAGCAAATTATTAACTTTTAATTGCTATTAAAATTTAAATTGGTCTTCCATAACCCCAGTGAAACCGACAGTAACACACAAGACACTTTGAATGTGCCGATACAAGTCTCTGTACTAGACAGCACCTTCCCACCACCAGTCGTGGGAAACATTGCTGCAAAGGAAGTCATGTTATTTAGGCAATATTATCAATCTAGAGCAGTGGTTCCCAACCTTTTTTCCTTGGAGCACCCCCCCCCACACACACACACTTGTAAAAGAAAGAAAATTATGACACAACCCAACTTTTTAGCCTTGGAAATTAATAGCAAACATTGAAATGCCGCCTCCGTGGCTCTTTGTAAATCACTGCCTACTCTTTTGAATACTCTGATGTCAGCGGATTTATTTGAAGAAGAATTAGCTACTACTTACATGTTTCCCTACCATTAATAGGCAATTCTTTTAGATTGGGCATGGCATTGTATATGATTTTTATAACATTTAAAAATTTATACATTTTACAATTAAATTATAGTCAAACATTGTCATGTATGTTTGACCTCAAAGCAAATGAGAACACGTGTGTCCCCTTGTGAACTCTATCCCTAAATCACTGATCTAGAGCATAAGTCTGGAAACCCTCAGCGCAAAAGCGTTTGTCGGTCGTGTAGAGCACAATCGGGCCAATAAGCGGACAGCTGAAGTTTATCTCAAAGTGACGACAGCAGTGTATGTTGTCGTCACGGTTTCCACCAGTGCTCTAGCTGAGTTTAAACGGTGTGATTAGGAAGTCCAATCGTATGTAGGAAAGTCTGATCGAAATGTAATAGCACTGCCTTTATGACAAACACTTTTGAATTGAGGAGTTCCAGACTGATACTCACAGCGAGGTCAAACTGTAGCTTGAAAGATCAGAACGGTATCACAACAAGAATACCTTCATCCCTGGAGTCTAAACAGCAAGGAACAACCTTTTCTGTACCGCTAACATTTAGCTTGGGCCATTCGTTCTCACCCTGGATGCGCATGCTCTCCTGGTACTGGATGATGAAGTACTCCTGGTTGTGCTGGAGCTTGCGCAGGTCATTCTCAGTGTCCTGGGTCAACAGGCGCAGCTCCTCAAAGGCCTGGTTGATTTGTTGGTACTTCTGAGACATGTTGTCCATCAACCCAACCACTGGAGAGCTGGACTGCCAATTCGAGAGAGAGAGAGAGAGAGAGAGAGAGAGAGAGAGAGAGAGAGAGGTCATATTTTTCTTTTTCCCTATTGGATAAGAGACAATATCGAATACAATATTGTCCGCCACTAGTAGCAGTAGCAGTAACAGCAAATGGCCAACTGCTGGTGAGACACAGTACATTTAATTAAGGCTGGGCATCTCCCATGGGATACCAGTACTCTGTACGCTGCTATTGTAATTAAGTCATCTTATGGGGTTCATCAATTAAAATACCGTAGAGTGAAAACTGTTTGCACAACTGGAAAGTGAAATGTGTTTTCCAAGCGTAAGCGACTATGTGGACAGTAAACAGCAGGACTGTGAAAGGAAAAAAACATTAAAGAATTCATCGGGTAGAATTCAATCGTTGCAGCTATGCGCTGCTGTAATGGGAAAAACATTTCTGGAGTGGAAATCAATTCAACCCGGGACTTATTGATAGTCAGATATTTTATGGACCACTGGCATATGGTTTTATAACTTAACTTGAGACTGTTGACACTCTCACTGCAGTGTTGCTAGTGGGAACTCACAAGAGTTTACAGCAGGACTATTCAATTACAAATTCAATTGGGCCAGATTTTAAAAAGAGAAAGTGTTTGTGGCCCACATTCGGCAGCCTCTTAAAAGCAATTTCACATTTAGGCAAATACATAACATTATTTAAAATTAACAAAAATTTACTAAATCTGAATAACAATATTTATTTTTAATTTAGCTTTAGGCTGATATAAAGGCACAGTAATTATTTGGTAATAGAAATACACTCATTGCACAGTAACCTAGATGGGATTTTTTTTGCTTTCAGAAATACCGGGAGTTGAATTCCATTGTAAAACATTTTCAATGTCGATAAAAACAGCTTTACTGCAGGTAAAGGAAAATAATAATTGAACATCGCTAGCGTTGAGTACCGAACTCTACATATGGCTACTGACAGAAATATATTGGTAAGACTACATGTGAGGGGACTATGGAGCGAGAGATTGGCCAGAGAATCGGAGCAGCGGGAGCGGTATTGCAATCGCTTTACCGCACCGAAAAGAGAGCTGAGCCGGAAGGCAAAGCTCTCGATCTACCGGGCAATTTTTGTTCCTACCCTCACCTATGGTCA
>JAODUK010016586.1:0-27012 GCA_027564635.1 Typhlichthys eigenmanni | reverse complement strand
AGCAAAACAAAAAAATCGGATTTGAGCACAAAATCGGAATTGAGCATTAAGGATTGCAGTGTGAACGTAGCCTTAGAAGGGCTAAACACTTAAAATAAATGGAACAGATTGCCAAAATAAACTGTTCACTTCATTACACCCACCCACTGCATTCCCATCCCCTGTGAAAACACTGCATTTTATCCATCAACGAGATGGGTCCAGTCTCTCTCCCCAAATATATAGACCAGACTTGGGCAGAGTCAGGTCCGGGGGCCGGACATGACACTTTGAGACATTCTACCTGGCCGGTACATCAAACATTTTAGAAATAATAATAATAATAATAATAATAATCATCATCATCAATACAATTACTTGACAAGCTCTGCAGAATGTTACTTTATTTACTGCTGCGTAAACAAAACATAGTTAAAGTGAACTGTTAAGTTTGATTATGAAAATTGTGTTGCATAGGAATAGCCTATGCATAAATATGCAAGTTAACAAAGTCAGCTGTTTTGTGTTTTATTTTAAAATGTTTTAGCATGTTGGTTAAAAAAGTAATGTGGCCCGCAAAGTTGTGACATTTTCAATGTGGCCCCAAAGTGAAAACAACTGCCCACCCCTGAATAGACCTAGAATTTACGCAGACTTCAACATGTGCATGCAGCTCCGCACCAGAAGTCCCGTTAAGCCCAATCTATAAATGATCTATTTTACAACTATTGTTATGACTCAAAATTATTTCACTTGCTGTGTGTCCTAGATTAAACATTTTCCTGTCCTTTACCAGTTTAAATGTCTTCAGTGGAGGAATACAACTATAAAGTGCACTTTTGCCGTTTTGGGCAGTTTTTGGCAGACGTACACATTCTGGCAAAACACCTCCTTGTACTTTCATCTAACAATGAAAAAAAAATACTAATGCCTAGAAGCTGCTGTGTGCACTACTAATAAAGGTAAGAAACCTATGACTAACTTTGTATAGCTGTTAAAGTGAAATATTTATACAAAAGTCATCGTAAATACAGACAGACCGTACGCAAACTAGGCCCACTGGAGGTAAATACAGACGGCGCAAACAATATGCTAAATTACGTTACCTATAGCTAAAAACAGTCAATATTTCACCATGTCAGAGAATTATTTTAGCACGTTATGTCAACCAGCATCTTTTAGGAATTTTGCCGATGTGGCTGCAAGCAATTTAGTTTTATCTTTGGTGGTTTATGCTCTTATGTAGCTTGACTAGTACTTCTGTTGCAAAACTGTGTGCACGTAATCACGGTTTGTAAACACTAAATGGGTATATACAGTAGACATTACATGTGTATGTGTACAAGCAAGTCTAAATTAATTAGGGATGGCACAATCCAGTTTTTTCAGTCCCGATACCGGCACTTTGTGTATCAGCCAATACAGAGTATCGATTCGATTAAAGTGTCAGTAGACCAATGCGTGTATTAAATTGGATCAGCCCCATGGATCGGTTACTACTAGTGCTGTACCAAACGATTATATTTTGGCGATTAATCTAGCGATTATTTTTTTCGATCAAAGAACTAATAATTATCGCTAATATAGAAATCCAGTCGATGCCATAGGGTGCTCCCTCAGAAGGTGTCAACCACATTGGTAACACATAGTGTTGTGCGGACTGCACTACTTTGTGTTCCTTATTACAAAGCCAGGGCAGTGTAGAAACACTAGATTATGGTTTTCAGCATCTACAGAGAATGGGCAGCTAGCAGGCCGTGAGCAGATATTTGCTTAACTTCACATAAAGTGTTTTATGTTACAATTTTATGTTACAATCACTGACTGTTAATATTAAATCTCTAACAGTCTTTAATTAACATTAAATCTGCAAGAGCTTGTTAAAAAGGAATTGAGTGTATTATACATTTAGCACACAACAAAATAAAGTGAAATTAAAATAAATTTCAGGAATACCAAAACATTGTGCAACATTCAAGCTTAGCAGTCCCAACAAAATCATCTTACTGTAAAATGTGTGCAATTGAGTAGCACTAGTTCCAACAGGAATAACTAAAACTAGTTTCTTAATCAAATCTAACACACCCACTAAAGCATGAATGCATGAACTCCCCCCCTCTCATGTTAGGCTGTTTTAGGACAGTTCAGTTATACGGTACTGTAGAGTCAGACCTCTATGACAACACACGAGTAATGTGGCCTACAAGTTAACGTTTCACAACGCTGTCAGATCTGTGAGAAATCGAGTAGAGCAAAGGGGCAGCGGGGGTAAAATGTTTTGTCTATAAATGCGCGAGAGGGAAAAGGAAACGTCCGCTGGTGTTCTAGCATGCAGTGCTTTTAACAAGGCAGAGTGTGACAGTGCTCGAAGAGGGCAGATCAGCGGAGCTGCATGCTTTGTGTTTGCATGTGTTGTACAATGGGCACGAAACGAAAACAGCTACGCTATTTTTCTCCGCTTCAATGGATCAGTGTTCGCCTGTAGCGCTTTCATGGTGTCCCGCAATGTTTTCGTTGACGCTTTAGTACAAATGCATGTCACGGCTGCATCTAGCAGAGTACTAATACTAACATTGTTAGCTGCTGCTCGCCTGGTATTATTATATAATTCTATGGGTCCAAGCGCTAGTTACAAACTGTCCAATTGTCACTGATAACGATCCAGCTATTCAAGTCAGAATCGGACCAATTTTGGATCTCAGTATTGTGTCGGTGCCATCCCTATCCTTTCTCTGTTGTTAAAGCAAAACGGACATTGTCAAAATTTGAGGATGCGTTTTATGTAGACATAAACTCCTGTTCCTGCACTGCTTGATTTACCTACGTTTACCACGCACACACACACGCACACACACACAGAAACACAGCAAGAGAGTGCTTCAATGCCGACAGCTCTAGGCAAGAACGAGGAGGAAAGCTCTTATGTGTTCACAATATAAAGTGTCCACCATATTATATCAATAGCAATAGACTACATATTGTGATCCAATACCGCACAGTGCTAAACTGATTTATTCTCATTCTTTTAGCAAAATGATATGTTATCCCTACTGGCATTGCAGCAGAAATAATTAGGCCTATGTTTTTAAAGTTTGAGTGTCATTTGCAGTCACTTTTAATAAGCCATAATATGTGTTTAGTTTTAATGCTAAACCTTAAAGTAGTAGAATATTATAGTAACAAGACTTCGAAACCGATTGCAAAAATACATTAATCTAGGGTGAGAGAGCGACCCTAAATGAGGAATCAGTACATCAGATTCAGTACACCATTGTGGTCACACACACCCCCCGCCCCCGTTTTCCAGCCAAGCAAAGACATTTGTAGGTGCAGTTCCAATGTGCCACAGATTACGTTTCAATTTCCCATGCACTTGTTGAATGGTAAATGACACATTCATATTCAGACTGCACCAGCTGACACACTCAAGAGCTGCACGGGCCATACCATAACTGGCTATGCGGTAAACAAAACAACACTGATAGAGTCAATTACCTGTCAATAACAGTTTAAACACGACACTCCAGGTAATACAGGCAATAGAGTGGAAGCTGAAGAGTGTGTGTGCGTGCGTGAGATTTTTGGGGAATTCATTAGAAGGGTCGGCCAGTGACCGCGACAGTTGTGCAGAGCTCTCATAGGCGGACCCTTGAGTGTGTGAGAGATGTCAGGTTTTTTGGCCACGCATGAATGAGCTGATCTGGACGCGTGCACACAGTTGTGGCCGCTGAAGGTGCCTTTCTTCCTCTCCTCTGTGAAAAATGACAACAAGGCTGTCTATCAGGCAGGTAAGAGACGAAAGTACACAATCCAAGTAACGGTGATTAAAAACCTGTTTCGCTATCCAATATCTCTATGTACCGGCTGAGCAGCAGTACATTAGAACCACAAATACTCGTTATCCTTCACAGTTTGTAAACTTAAAGGCCGGGTCAGTCATTCTTGCTAACTTCGAGCTCAAATCAAAACGGTATCGCTCCGCGGCCGTCCGCAGCGGCGCATCACACATAGAAATGCGTTGTGAAGCAAAGCGTGGGTTCTTTGTCTTTGTCACTTTGTTTATGTTGCTATTTAAGGAGCCATGGCTGTGGAGAAGTTTCAGATTAACTTGCCAAACAGAGAACGGTAAGATAGCGAAATGCGAGGAGATATATTTGGTGAATTTGTCAAAAAGTGTATTTTGCATGCAATAGCTGACTTTACCTTTAAACCACACACACACACACACACACACACACACACAGAGGCATTAGTCCTAATGGAATGCTAACCGGGGGTCAAGAGGTCAGCCTGTGGGATGATGTGCCCCCCCGCTGTGACCTGACCAGCACTAGGTCAAAGAGCGGGTGAACATTCTCAGCATACAGGTTCGGCAGACAGACATGAGGAGGAGACCGTAGACAGTGTACAGCAAGACAGCAAGCAGCACTCCAGCAGATAGACTCAATCAAGGCCTGCGCCCTCCACTTACTCTGCCATGATGAACAACGATAACACCATCGATTCACTATGCCTGTGGGGCAGCTTGGTTGAAGAGCAGCGGGCGCGGGAAGGGGGGTGGATTAACGTTGAAGAAGGTGGCGTGGAGCGTTAGTTAAGGTGTGCCCATCATTCAATTCACATAAGCCAAGTGGAGGCTCGGGCAAGTGTGTGTGTGTGTGTGTGCGCGCGCATGCGTCAGTCCACAAGGTCATATTTGACATTATCAGCCCCTCCACACACAAGACCCCACACATATTCCACCAGCAGTCAATACGTTTAAGGATCAGATAGCTATAGATGGCGCCAATAGCCAACTTGTCCCCAGTCAAAGGCATTGTGGCTCACAATGGACCAGAGACAATTAAGCCCTTGCCCTCTTGAAAAGAAAGCAAATCCAATTCTTCCAGTAGGCACAAAGACTCTTGCTGGTTCTCTTGCATGACGTCTGGTTTTACCTGCATCAGTCCAACTATAATATAGTGTGTGTGTGCGTGTGTGGTCTGCACTAGCTAGACCACTGCTTGTTATCTTGAGCGGTGGACCTTCCGACTCATCTTCTCCAAGTCCTTGCACCCCTGGCTATGTGTGTGTGTGTCTGAGTCATCTTGCCCTTGTTGTCATAGTCACCAATGTGCCGCTGTCCAACGTGAGCCGTTAGTATTTTGTGGTTTCTAAGAATTGCAGTCCTACTTTACTTGGTGACATAAGAGCTTAACAATTACAGCAGATGCCTTTTCGACCTGTTCAAAACACAAATCTATATTTATAACAGTCCTTCAATCAATCCAGCCACAGTATTTAAAGCCTACCCTGTCTAAGGCAGAATAAACTTTTCATTCACACGTGTTCTGTGCACGTCTCTTGAGCAGTAAGAGAATAAACATTAGCACCTCGAGGCGACGTCTGCTCTCTTTTCATTCCTCTCCACACACACCGCATTCATTTCTCCAACTGCAGACCTGCACGTATTTACCAAACAGTCATCCAATAGGGTTGATGTCCAGCTCAAACCTAGCCAGTGTCCAAATGCCATTCCGCTGTGGCATGTGGACAACGTCCCGGGGGAGTGATCTGCCTAATTTATAAGCTGCAGCAGAAAGTACACATTATAGGAGGCGGAGATAAAAGAGAATAGGAGGTGTGTTGGGGAAGGAGACAGTCCAACAGGAGCCTTCCCTAGTGGTGAAGCAAGGCCTCTCAGTCAGTACCCATCATCCTCCAGCGGGCTGAGCCGTGCAAACGAAGCGCTCGCCCCGAGATGCCACTAGCATTTATGTAACCACAAGTGGCGTCGACGTGACCTCTGGTCATTCTCTGGACCCGCGTGGGACGGCGAGGACACGCTTTACATATTGTCCCGAGGACAATTCTGCGGTGGTCAGCTCCCGCCTCCCGACAACCTCATTCATCTCCAAGTAGCGGTCTGGCATTTAGCCAGGCCTTGGGATAGGTTACACAGCCATAGCCGTCTTTCACAGAATTCTGATTGGTGGGGGGCGTGCCGTGCGGCAAACAAGACACAGAGGCATCAGACAGCAGAAGCTTGGTGCAGACACTTAATGTCAGCCAGCTTTACATCTCGAGTTTCAAAGCCCGCTGAGGGAGCAGGCTGGGGATCCATGAATCGATTGAGAGGGTTCGCTTAATTATGGGATCACGCAGATACACCCCCCCCCATTCTGATATTCCTCTCTTTCTTGGTATCCGTGGCTTCCTCAAAGTCCTCCGCTGGTCCTGGCAACCGTTACTCACCAGCCCATAACCTAGTTACACTGCAGTCCATCTGCAAGCGTTTAACGTGTGTGACTCAGGCTGCCCCACTTTCACACTGCGTAGCGCGCGTGCTTCTGCGTTTTACTAAATATCCACAGCCATAGCCTAGCGTTCCCATTAAACCGTGCATATACTGTACAGCGCATCCAATTCATTATTGTGAACTATTGCAAACACCACCTGCATTTGTGTGCCGTTTTACCGTTTTGTGGATATAAATACTATGAGATTCTCTCTTACAGCACAGACCACTGTGGGAGCATTGGATGTTCACCATCCTGTTCAAACAGTCTCCACCAGACACCAATTCTGTCACTATACCCACTACTCATTTGTGACTACGGAGATCTGCCATTGGCCCTCTGGTCAGTGTCCCAGCTCTGTGCTGGAGCCGGATGGGAGCCAGCAGCGTCTGTGTAGTGCAGACAGAGAGGACGGTAGTCTGAAGGTTCATCCTACTGGACTGGCCTTGCATTCAGGCCCAGTGAATCGTGTTCACACCATCCGCCATCTTGTGCTCCAGGCAACTGCATTAGCGCTCACAGATACTTAGGGGATGACAACCGCAGGCGCCTGCACACACACACACCTGCCTCGCAGCATGGTCAAATAGAGTACTCTAGGTCAACAGGGGAAGTCCCTCATCAGTTAGTGTGTTTCACCACAGTTCCTCAGTAGGAGGCTGCGCCGCACACAGACAACTGCTGCTGCTTCCAATTATGGGCCCATATTTGTCTTTCAGCTTTCAGAGTGCTTGGCTCCGTGTTAGCATGTGAAAAGCAGAAGTGGACCCTTCTGGGTCCAGCCCTGAACAATTGCCACCACACCCATGTATTAGAAATCGTTCTCTCTCTCTCTCTCTCTCTCTCTCTCTCTCTCTCTCCCCCCCCCATCTGTCTCTCCCTCCATCCCCCCCCACCCCCACGGAGAGGAAGCCAGATGAAAAATGAGTGCTTGTGAAAATCATAATGGAAGCACAGTGCGTCTGTAATTGAATACCGCCGTCTGAGTCCTGACAAGAGGACTCCGACGTGATAAGCACATAAAGCCTACTATTTCTCCCACCACCACACCAACCAATTCAGTCGGCACGCATCACCACAAGCCACCGTGGCCAAGCCATCACCTGTTTCAATAAGAAACAAGAAAGATTGCATGGAAAGATGAAAATACTAGTTAGCATATGAGGCTGACTGCTTTGCTTACCTTTGCATATGCAAATATATGGTGAAATACACGCACACGCGCATACGCACAAACACACGCACACACACACATGCACACACTCCCTAGTAAACCTACAGTGAGTTTACTTTGTGAGCTGCCTTTCGGAGATGGATTGAGCACAGCAAAGAAGATACATGGTGGAGTAATGTCTTGGGCAGACACAACACTTACGTACACTTGTTTGGCTGACATAAATACAGTCCTGAAACACACACGCACACAGCCTGAGGCCACAGAAACACAGAAGAACACTATATTATTCTCGGGGTAGACTATAAGCTCCGCTGTGCTAAAGAAGGTATCGGACTACGTTTTCCATGCAAACATGACACCAGGGGAGTGGCTTTCCACACACAGTCCCAAGCTGACCCCATTGTGTCTCTCCGTTTGGCACTGTGCGGAGAACGCTTTTGGATTTTACTGGGCTACTTCTGGGAGCTTCCTTGTTTAGTTTAAAACAGAAATATGAGCTTTCAGAGGAAGAGTAGGATGTTTGGATTTTAACCTAGAACGTTTGTTCCATTCAAGACGCTGCAGCTAGACATCTGTGAGACATGGCGTAAAACAATGCAAAACATCTTGCGCTAGGCTGACAGTGCTGTGAAGCCTTCATCAGCAGCCCCAAATCAAAGTTAAGGATTCCAGAGACAGGCAAAACAGTGAACTCTGAGATGTGTGTCAGTCCAGCCACTGGCATGATGGTGTAGAAAACACAGCTAGGCTTGACGAGCGCAGAGAGCAGAGTCAATCCCTTCCAAGACTAAGTGATCACAACCTGCGGGGGGGTCTGTTATGGCCACGTTTCTTAGAACTGTTCACATGGTATCCGTGTTTGTCTCCTACACAGCTAGCAGCTAGCAACTAGCATGAAGCATGGCAGAGATGGGAGGGCCCGGCTGAACATATATCAACTGATGGAGACAAGAGACAACTGGCCTTACTTTCAATTTCAGAATGAAGAAAGCCCCCCTCGGCAGTGACCGGGGGGAGGGATTCTCTTCTTCGCTCAGGTGCAAGGTTTGTCCATTTGTTTTGTTGACGGTTGGGAGGGGGGGGGGGAGGTCTATTTCAGAGACAACCTGACTACCCACTAAGAGAAGGTATCACCAACCTCTCTGAACCGCAGGGAGAAATGCACAGCAAAATAGAACAGGCCTGAGAGGCCAGAGGGCAACAATAACAATAAGACTCGTACCACAGAGGGAAGGAAATACTGGACAGAGGAAAAGTTGAGGAGATGGCATGACAACGAGTGAACTTGAGCAGAGAAGCAATCTGTATGATATGGCATCTCACTGATAAATATCGTCTTTATTAGACTAATGAGGAGTATTAATATTCTAATACGCTAACGCTTTAATTTAAAGAAGTTTACAAAATTGTGTGATCTTCATTATATAGTCCTATGGTTTTGGTGTATTATTTCACAGTTTAATCGAAATTGACAGCATTTCCTTGAGGAATATTATTACAGCTTTGCACTAAAAGAAAAACAAAACAATTTTACCGCCCGAAGAAAACAAACAAAATGACAAAAAACTAAATACAAAAAAACTGAAATGGAAAGAAAAGGCAGAGAAGGGTTGAACATAAATATAGCATCACATAAATCTCTTCATTTCTGTTTGAAGCAACCTATATATATACACACACACACACACACACACACACACACACACACACACACACACTCTAAAGCTAAACCACACACTCTTCTCAGGCTTGAATGCTCCCGTCCAGGGTGAAAGAGATGTGGAGCCAGCCAGGAAGATGCATAGAACGGTATGTTGGAAGTGGCAGACAGTAATGAGCACCAACACAAGAGGACCAGTCAAAGCGGCCAGAGCTAAGCCGAGGTGTCCCAGCAGCAGCCCGGTTCAGTCCGAGGACAGAGCCAGTATTATAGAGCCAGTGGCCAGACCAAGAGGAGAACAATGTCTCCTGTGTGTGGGAGCCTCTGGGGTATTCTAACAGCTGGGAGATAGTGAGGCTTCTTACATGACTCCCAACAAATCATGCACACACACAAACGCTCTGCATTCATTTCTTTGCTAAGACTATATAGTTGTGTTGTTGTTATCCTGTGCATCATCTTCATGTCAGGAAGTATTTTATTTTTTGTGCCCTGATATTTTCTCTATCCTCTCCGACTGCATGCATTATTCTGTGTCCTCCTGTCACCTCCTCCCCTCCTCTGTGGAGTAGAGCAGGAGGAAGAGAGATATTCTCCTAGCTAGCACGAGAAAGCCAGAGACTGGCAGAAGATCAGAGCAATGTCAACAAATAAGAGAGGTCCAAAAGTCTCTGCACGAGCTTTGCCAAAGCTCTTGTATCACGAGGGCCTCCAAAACAGAGGAGGAAATAAAAACCTCAAACTGTTCTGGGATGGCATTCTTTATAACAAGGAGCTCAAAACCAGCTTCCAATAAGACTCATCATAATGTTTTCTTCTGCTTTCGGTGCGCTATTTGCTTTCCCATGAGTAAAACACCGTCGGCACACAGATTCTTTTTATATTTCAAATTACATTCCGTCTCCCAAGTTGAACGTTTTCGTGTTGCTCACAGCAACCACATAGGCAATAGCTAAAGCTCAGGAGATAAGGGAATGTAAAGTGCACACTTCAAAGCCAACTAGTGCAGTGGTTTGGCACCCCAGCAAGCATACGCCTCACTGTGCACTTCCTCAAAGCGGAGGACGGCTGAAATCAATAACCGTTTGCAAATGTCATTATAGAAGGAGACATCTTTGCAGTGCCAGGTGACTAAAAGTGTACATAGTATTCAGTTCACTTAAAAAAAAGAAGCTTTTACCAGATGTCTATATTATTAATAAACCAATTCTGAGCTGGACTATAGCGGATATAAAATGACATGGTATATTAGGCTATACGTTGACTTTGATAGAAAAGTACATTGCATAGGCTACCTTGAAAGATATAACCCACGCCTATTGTGAAGCTGTAAAGAAAACTTTGCCTATAGCTCCCTAATGCTTCCCATGCAGTGGAGCAGTCATGTGATGCTATACAGACATCTGCCAGGGGCTCCATATAGATAGGGCCTCTATGAAACCCAGCCCATAAGGGCCTTCACTGTGCACGCCAGTGTATCCAGAAGTTAACAAATACTCATGTGACCCATATAAATGTAGTCACTTTGGATTCATGTGAGTTCTGGGAAAGAAATTGAATATTGCATACTTTGAATATTATTAACAATGGCACTGTTGATGAACCAACCTGGTGCTAGACAAATGTTTACCTTGGACAAACTATTAGGCTCACATGACAAACATTTTTTTATTAAAAAATGTGTCCACAAGAAATGTTGCAAAATTGTGAAAATCTGCCCATCACTACATTTCAGTACTGATGAGTGTGATGCTTTGGCTGCAAGTTTCTACAATGCAAAGCTCAACACATTCCAATACTTCTGACTTTGCTGTGATGATATGCCCTGTGCACAGAACATTTAGTCATATGGTCTGCTAATATATTATACAAAGCAGCATATATGAGATGTATCAATGGCTTAGATATCCCTAGCCTATCCATCCAGCGGTGCATACTTCATCATAGGCTGACTTAATTACAGTCCGCTGAGGTACACTTAAGGAAACATCCTGATTTCAGTGCAGTTACAGGAAAACACAGAAGAGTTAAAGCTTGCATTTCATCGCTGGAATACATGCAATCAAATCATATGAGCCCGTTTGTGAAATGTTACTGTCTATAACGCGATCATACCTCATGTTCCTGGCACATGTAGGCTACTGCACCAGGTTTGAGTCTTGCTAATCGTGGCACAAACCTACCACGTTTGCCAGAGTGCGATCTGGCTCACAACTATTCCCCTTGCTAAATCTGAAATAGACCTACTATAAAAAGAGGGTTTCGAATTTCACAAAGCACAATTTTGACAAGACTGAGGGTTACCATCCCCCATGACTGCAAAACAGGCTTGCATGGAATACGACCCCAGCCTCAAGCCTCTCGAGACGAGCCAGCTTTCTTTGTGTGAGAATTGAAATCATACAAATTATGCTGAAACTCCCAAATAATCCTAAAAATATATACAGATCTAATTAAAACAAGAAAAAAATTAAGATATTTTTTTCTTTTTAAAAAGGCATTGTAAATATTTGGTCCCCAATTTCTCACCTATACGACATTTTAAATACAGCGTAAAACAGCTGAGGCCAGCGTAAGCTTTAACATATTGAGCTTTACTATCCTATCCTGCTGTACATGTGTAGGTTTTAAATAGTTATGTCGTCTAGACACAAGTCGATGTGGAGGTTACAAACACTATATTTGCAACAATTAGGCTAAGCAGCATTAACTAGCCTAAATGTGGTTTCAACATTTTTCACCTGTGCAGTCAGCAAACGTGGTACATAACTACAGACAGCCTACATACAGAAGCTGTAGGTAGGCTACACATAAATACATACATACATACATACATACATACATACATACATACATACATACATACATACATACATAAGATAAACAAAACTACTGAAACATGCAATACAGTTAGTAGGTTACTTGATGCTGAAATATGTGGTTAACCCAAATCAGCTTCACATTTCTTGGCGTGTATACTTATTACCAAATTACCTGATACGTTTGTTCAGTTTCTTTACGTTCTTTCCATTCTCACTGAGTTAGACAGCATTTGCCAGTGTCCAAGAATCTGAATCTCCAGCTTCGGTCCATATTAATACAGTCACTGATATCCTCTGTAAAAGGAGTGGAGTTCTGCTGAAATAATCAGCCGTGGAGATGGGTTAAGTCACTTTTCCTTTTCCTTCGCGGTCCGACGAAAAGAATGGTTTTAGTCTTAATAACGTTATATCATGCCCCGCAAAGTTGAGAGCAGGATTAGAGTATAAATTATCAAAAATCTCCTTTATTTTTTTCTATAACGACGAATCTAATAATGTATCTATCGCGAACCGATATACAGTAATGGTACCACCCTATTGTTGGAGCGCTAGACACTCAGCGTCCCATGCAAGTGAGTATTAGGAGCTAGGAGCCTCATAGAAACGTTTGCGCTTGCTTGATTGGCTAGTTACCTCCACCCACTCCCATGTTGTCAATGGAAGGGATCTAAGCGATTTGCCAACTCACATTTACAGTATTATATCAGCCAATGCATACATTTTAAAACATAATTGTATTAATAATATTTTCAGAAATATCATACAGTAAAACTAAATAATGTTTCGATTGTTATTTATTTCATACATGGATTCCATAATATTTTATTAATACTTTTTATAAATCAGTAAGCTTACTACTGTAGGCTAATATTTATTTTATTCTATTTTTGTAAACTAACTTTCTATTTTTTTTTAAACGGAAGCACAGGCTTTCTGCTTCCGGTGAAGCCATAACATCCAACATGTCTGCCGCTGTTTCTTCCCTCGTTTCGTACGGTAGCGATTCAGACTCAGAAAATGAATCAGAATCCAAAGTTACTCCCGACACAATTGACCGAGACGCTATGGCACATCTTACCCCTTTACAATCTGGTCATACCATGTCGTTGGCTCTTCTTAATGCTGCCCCCGAGGTCGCCGTTAAGGTACGTTAAGCTAAAAAGCTAGCTGTCTGAATTCCTTAATTATATAATTCACTCGCTGCTTAATATTTAAGACGCAATTAAGTACATGACTCGTCATAAACTATTATTTTAATTACAAACTGATAATACTAAGCATAATGGTATTCCTAACATCGTGGTCAAATGTAATCATCGCCCCTGCCTGTATCGTACTAGGCAATGGTTTGACGGTCTGTAAAGTTAGGTTATCGACTTCAGAGTATAGATTACACCTGTCTACATCTTTTATATGCCGGTAGGTTTATTCTTAACATATGTGGCCTATGCGTTGACCCTAAACTATGCATCTGATAGCTGATTTTTTCCCCCATTAACAATAGGAGTCTGTTGAGACAGGCACACACTTGGACCCGTCGTTGAAGGAAGTAAATTACAATCCTACATATGAAACAATGTTTGCCCCAGAGGTACGTCTTTACATCACTCAGCATGTCATTCTATGTATTATAGTCGTGATTGCAGTATAGCATACTTGTAATAATTTAGAGAACTGAATATAATTACTCTGTGTTCTTTTACCCTATTAGTTTGGGCCAGTCAACCCATTTAAATCCCAGCAGATGTCTGCCCCCCGAAACATGTTATCTGGCTATGCAGAACCTGCACACCTCAATGACTTTATGTTTGAACAACAAAGGAGGACATTCTCAACCTTTGGTAAATTTACATATACTTAACAACAAAAAAAAACTTTAAAATGAAAAATTGTTTGTAATTCAGTATAAAAAGGCATATATTGCTAAAGGGGCCAGACACGTTTTCTCAGCGCAATCAAGGTGGTCAGGTCTCTCACCTTCAAACATGTGTGTATGTAAACTTATTCATAACCATGCCTTTGTTTTAAAAAATTATAATAATAAATACACTTTATACACAGATTAAATAAACTATTTTATAGATCCATGGTGAAGTAGTATGAACTGCTGGTACAAGCGAGTCAATGTGAAATCTAACTGAGTTGTTCAGCCTTTGTCATATTGGAATTATGGTAAATACAAATTTGTGATTTGTAAATTGCACATTACAAGTCGTAATTTCGAGTTGGGAAATTATCAAATAATTTTGACACCCAACTTCTAGAGTTGGGGTGACATGATCTTAGCGGAGAAGAGAACATTTGATCCATAATCTAGACCTGTGGCATTGAATACAGCACAGATAATATAGTAAAGCATTTTTAAAATAATCTGTTACAGCTTTGTCTGCCACAAAATTCTTGTTTTTACTTACTTTTTTTAGTTTCAGCTACCACAGATCTGAAACATAAATGGGAGATAAATTAATCATAAATTCTATCGTGGATTATTAATTACAGAAAATGAACATTACACTTTCATATTGCTCCGACAACAAACACTTGAACGTGACATACTCGTAATTCCGACATAACAAGGGGAAAGTTAGAATTTCTGACAAGCATTTAAAGGCAGGGCTACATCTCCTTGGCTTGTATATGTTTACAGATGACAATTGCGACCTCTGGTTTTGTTTGTTTGTTTTCTCTCTGCATGAACACATTTGAAAGACTAACTTTGATTTCAGGGTATGCCTTGGATCCCTCTGTGGACACGACGAGTCAAACATCTGGTAATAGCTACATTGGAGCAGTAGATGAGGCAGAGAAAAATAAAGGTATATTTTCATCAATGTCTTTTCTCTAAGGAAATGTCTGCAAAAAGGCTGGTGTGACTTTTTATTTAATCAATTCTTATGTAGGTGCTAATTATAAATGTGCATCCCCATCTGTTTCAGGTCTTACTGTGTTTGAAGCTGGTGCAAAGAATTCAGAGAAAAGGAAAAAGGTGAAAGGAGGAGATGCAGGAGAGATTGACAATTTCCTGGGGCCATGGGCAAAGTATAAAGATGAGAAAGACGGTGCCAAACCATCAGAGGTATGTTGTGTTCCTACCACTTGTATGGCAGAGAGGGAACGGCACTTTCTAGCCTGGTAAAAGGCATTCTGATGTTGCGAGCTCTGCCTATATGATTTGCTGCATTTCAGTGGATCCAGACTGATTTGTAGAGTGGAATAAATCGTGAGTTGCAACATCAGGATGCTTTTATCGTTGCAGATTATTATTATTATAAATTCTCCCTTCAACCTTGGCAATAACTGTCGCTCTGGCTACTTTTGCAGCTTTACTTTGGTGTGTCTGTCACTGAGAGCCTCTGAGAGCTGCTCAGTAAAGGCTTGTGTCCACCAAACAAGCTTGTAGTGCCGATAGCACCCACAACCTCATTTTCAGAGCGCCTCTCTCCAGCGCTTTTTTGCAAATAAAAAAAAAAAACATTTAGGATTCCAAAGCTATTCTAAAAGTTGACCTGTTTTCAAGTTAAAGTGCCAACGACGCTCAGCGCCTGAAGCGTTTCATCTATGTGAGCACCTGTGTAGTATTGCAGTGCTGAACTACATGGGGGGAACTACTCTATTGAAAGTAGCCGCTGTCGGTGCTAAAGGCGCGTTTGGAGGACACAGGTCCTTATACTTGGCTTGTGATTGGTTAACAGGAGCAGCAGAAGGAACTAGATGAGATCACAGCCAAGAGGCAGAAGAAAGGCAGAAACGAGGAAGAGTCTCCAGCAGAAGAGAAGACCGTTCTTCATGGTAACGCCTCTCTGCTTCCTTGGGTCTCGGTGACTGTAGCAAAGCAGCTCCAACGCTGCTTTGTCTTCACTGATGTCAGGCATCACAGCAATGTTATTCTCTCGGATGTAAAATAAAGGCATGTC
The DNA here is from genome assembly GCA_027564635.1 of Typhlichthys eigenmanni. NCBI lineage: Eukaryota > Metazoa > Chordata > Actinopteri > Percopsiformes > Amblyopsidae > Typhlichthys > Typhlichthys eigenmanni. The sequence goes on along the minus strand of JAODUK010016586.1, from coordinate 11,182 downwards.
TGTTGGTGATGTAGCTCGTCAAGCTCGCCCACCCTCTAATGTCACATACCCGTAATGTTGTCTGTCTGCTATAATAAGAGTATACAGTAATGTACAGTAGTATTGTACAGTAGTAACATAACATAGCAGAATGCTGCAAACAGAATTGTTCTTACCACTTTCACCCAAATCTCTCTTCCCCCCCCCTCCCAGTTAAAGACGCGTACGACTACCAAGGCAGGTCGTACCTGCACGTGCCCCAGGATGTGGGCATCAACCTGCGCACTGTGGACGTACCAGACAAATGTTACCTGCCCAAGAAGCAGATCCATGTGTGGTCTGGACACACCAAGGTCAGTGTGTGCTGCCGTGACCAGTGTTTGGCTCTCTCGTTTTGCATGCCTGTGTTTTACACGCCCTGGCTAGGCCACCCCAGAGCCATGTAAAGAGATGAGATAAGATGTTCCTTTATTAATCCCCTGTAGGAGAAATTCAGGTTGGTTACAGCAGCACAAGGCAATGCATATCGTTATAAAGAGAGAGTCGCTCCATCTCCGTTTACTCCAATGGACTGTTTTTTCACACCAATGGTGGATAGTGGAGCCTCAAAATAGTTCCTGGACGATGGATGGATGGATTGATGGATGGATGGATAGATATTCTTTCAAATTGCCCACCAAGCACTTCCTGGAACTGTTTTGCCATAAGTTTAGCCTCTCCATGTAACAGTTGAACATTTCGAACTTCCGTTGGCGTAACTCTTATTTCCATGGCTCTGGGCCACCCCTATCCCTCATCTGATAGCATGTTTTCAGTCCTATGTATGGGGGTTGAATGCATTCATATTTTTAAACAAGATAAAGTTTGTTTGTGACTTGCAGTTGTCTGTGTGAGTGTACATAAGTGAAAGGGACTGTTGGCGTTGTTTGGTGATATAATACTGGAGTCAGCCAGTGACGATAACCATTAATATAACGCGACCGACCTTAGACGTATCAGCTGTCTAATACTTCCATGATTATTCTTTTCTTCACGCTCCATCTCTACTCTCTTGTTCACAACACCTTTTAGAATACAAATGTAATTGCTGATACAGTGCTGTCTGTGAGATGCTCCAGAGATAATCCAGTTCAAGGCTCAGATCTGCCCGTCTGCTTTAGGGAGAGGGGAATCACTCAAGTCTTAAATTAGCTGGGCTTCCAGCCGTCTCGCTCAGTAGCCACCGATGCCTTCAGCATCTCATGTGAAATACAAAGAGGAATGAACAGACAGCCGCGGTATGGAAATGCTGATCTCTCGATACTGGATGAATGGCAGTGTCAGACAGCCACAAGATAAAGTTTTGTGACATTTCTCAGGAAAGAGCGTTGTAATTTGATAAAGGTCATCTGCATTGGTATGTTGGAGAGTACTTTAAGGTATTACCGTGCAGTGTGACAGACTCATCGTCTCCCTAGTAGTAGCAATATTCATGTTATTTACTTATTAGTTTGCTGCTAGTGGTGGCACATGCGATTTTTGAATGCTTTAGTCTAGAGCAGAGGGTCTCAAAGTGGGGGGCCTTCCCAGGGTATCCACAGTTTCAAGGGAGGCTCAGTGAATGGAAGTGGAAAGAATATTACGCTAGTTAATAAAGGAGATTATGTAGAATAGCCTTAACGACGTGTATGATTGGTTGGAGTTCAGAGATGCAGAAGTTTTTTAAGTTTCTGCTGTTTTTCCCCCTATTCTGAAACGAATAAGTGCCTTCGTTAGGACAGCCCTTCTTCATGTGATTTTGTGTAGTCTGTGATGTCAAACAGCAATAATAGGCTGTCTTGGCTAAGTTGTTGAGTGTCTGTGGGATCAAATAACATACTTATCGTGATCCCATGGGCATCGAGGAATTGATTGAAACTAAGCAAGTAAAATAATGGGGGTATAGTGGTGCCTTTTTCCAAGCTTGGTCTCAGCAAAGGCCCACAGTGTCAAACTAACGTTGAAACGCACTGCACTGGAGTATGTATGCGTGCCTGACTGCCTGTATGTGTAAAAAGTAGCTAGCTGATGTATTGCAGATATCTTTGGGCTGAAGTTGCCAATTATCTTTAGACAATAATATATGAACAGTTGTTGGCCACTGACTATATAATGAAATGTGTATATCTCCTTGTATTTTCACAGGGGGTCAGTGCTATTCGGCTTTTCCCGTCTTCAGGTCACCTCCTTCTTTCTTCTTCTATGGATTGTAAGATCAAGGTATGAAATTCTGCCGTTTTAAGAAGTCCAACATGGAAACTAAAATGTTAATACTTGGCATATTTTATATATACAGCGCTCCTCATTTTTATTTCCCCCCCAAACATGATAAGGAAGAAGCTGAGCTTTGCTATTCTATTTCCTTCCCCACACCCTCTCACCATCACTATTGGAAGCTGCCTCACCTGTTTATTAGAGCAGAACTGCACATTTGAGTGAAGCATTGATGAGCCTGTTACTGCTCTGTCTAACTAACCGCATGTTGATTGGTCGACGTGTGCTGCTCTAGTTTTAATGAGTTTTATAGTGATCTTAGATTTGAGTCGCACCTCTACAGTGGAGACGTTTTAGAAGGAGCCGTGTTGAGATATAGAAACTGATTGGCCGTCATACTCTGGGCTAATCAAATTCTAATTCTCCCCCCCCTCCCCCCTCCCTCCCCCACCTCCCTCCCCCACCTGAAGCTGTGGGAAGTCTACAATGAGAGGAGGTGTATGCGGACATTCATTGGTAAGTGTGACAAATCCCATTCAGACACGGAACAGCCGTATCAGCCTCGTGTCTCCTCGCAGCTTAGCCCAACGCAAAGCTAACTTAATAAAGTTAAGTAAGCAGCAACACAGACAACATCAGAATAGGTCAAGGTGCCCCAGCCGGGGCCCAACACTTCTCCATCAGCAGCATGTCGGCAAAACACGCTGACGGTGATAACTGGGCGCGTGTGTGTATGTGTGTGTTGTAATGCGGGCTGGGCCGCCTTTAGGGAAATATTCGACGACGACAGAATGTGAGCTCAGCGATCCCGGCATGTTAATGACACGTCTGCTGACCACCGAAGGACTCAGCTGCATGCAGGTCACTTCTCCCATCTTGCTGCAGACGGCGTGTTGTCAGAATGGAGATGCTTTGTCCCATCGCTGTGGTTCTGCCTGGCAGCTTCTTCATAGAGCATGTATAATTCAACAGCCCCAGGGGGATTGTGTGCGTGTCTTTGCGCACAGGGGTAGTGAGGAGGGAAAGAGATGGGGGGGGGGAGAGAGAGAGAGAGAGAGAGAGAGAGAGAGAAGGGCATACCATGAGAAAGAACATGCTCAGGAGGAGAGTGAGGTAGTGGTTATGAGGTTTAATGGAGGGTGGCTGATGTTTGTAAATGTGTGGGCTTTTTAGTATTGACCAAGGTGTGTAGAATATTCTCTGTATTCCCTCACAGTGCACGTCACATTTAGTAATGTTGCTAATGTTTATCTTACTTGTATTCACATTTTCCATTTAGATAAAGGACCATAGGTGTGTGTGTGTGTGTGTGTGTTTGCCTGCTTGCGCCTTCAAGGTTTTGTTCAACTGTGCCGTTACCTGTTGGTGTGCCAGCTAGTCAGGCTAGTAGGAGCGAGTGGGCGGGCAGCTTGGCTGTTATCGGCGTGGCGACAGTGTGCTTGTGATAAAAGGCAGGCTTAACAAGGAAGGCTTCTGATTGCACCAAGACCGGGAGTGGGTAAGGTGGGGGCCTCTAGCGGTGGGAATCACCAGAGGCCCCACGATACGATATTATTGCGATTTTACAAATATTGTGATATTTTGCACTTTATTACTTTATTACTTTTTCCATCTTCAATATTTCCCCAAAGGAAAACATTTCTTCATCTCAGAAAAAATGATATTGTTGCAAAATGTGATTGTCAAGCCGACTAACTGACATGAACATGTCATAAATATTGTATGCACAAAGGTAAATTCTCGTGCGATGTGAGAGAGATATATAAATAAATAATGAAATTGCGGTACTTGGCGTCTGTGCATTGATACAGTCATGGGAAACATTGCGATACTTTTTCCTCCACCCCTAGGAGCCTCATGTCTTTAATGCTGTTTTGCGTGAGGAGAGGGAAGGGGGTGGGTGAAGTGTGGAGGTAGAAAACCCCTCTCTTTCACCTCTCTGCATTTAATTATTCTATTCCTCTGTCTCTGCTTTGTTGGCTCAACCTTATTTTATTTTTATTCCCCCCCGACCAGGTTGCATATTTTCTCGAATGATTCAAGGGGAAAGAATCCGGGTAGCTGGGGGAGATTCAGTAACGCAACCAGCGAACACATGCTAGTGAGTTCCCCTCACCCTGCTATTCTCCATAATAAGCGTGTCATTTCCCTCTCCTCGCTCCAGGTCACAGCAAGGCGGTACGAGATATTTGCTTCAACAACAGCGGGACCCAGTTCCTCAGTGCTGGCTACGACCGCTACTTAAAGCTGTGGGATACAGAGACAGGTGGGCTCAAAAACATTTCTCTGTGGACTCTGGAGAATGGTCCATTATGTTTTTAAATGGAACATTCATAGTCAACGTTATGGTGCAAAGGTGCAGTGGTGCTGCATATACTAACCAAGTGCAAATAGTATTCTCAGTTAATGTCTTCAGCGCATGCCTGTGTGCGTGGGTGGCATGTTTTACTGGTCCAATGTACCACTTTGGCACAGGAAAGCTTTGATAGTATCCACCACAGACAGGACATAAACCCCTTCTCACTTCATGGTTAGCCTTTCCAGCAGGGGGCAGAAAAGAGTTTCCCCAAGATCACCTTGGAAGCCGCATAATAACTAATGGTATTGCTGTTTAATCAGATGGATGGCTCAGCATGGATGGCTGGGTTCTACTGTGTCAGTTAGGGAACTAATAAGTTAAATCAAACAATGTATTGAATCATTAGATTGGAATTATCTGCACAGTCTTGGCCCTTGGATTTAAGTTCCAACAAGATGTGAGGGGGGAAATCTGTATTTCCCATATAGTGTATAATGATATGTTGTCTTACTCTGTGCTTAGGTGGATTTCACAGTGTTTATTTCTCATTCACGGGAGATAAATCAATCCCTGTCCCGTTGTACCACCAAGGCAACAATGGGGGAATCTGTAAATGCTGTTCTGTGACATGAGTATGACTGGCTACAGAAGCTGCAGAGTTGACAGCATTTCAAGTGGAGGACATCCATATCTTTTAACAGCTAGAGCACAAACTCTCCTTTTTTTCCCCTCCCTCCCCAAAAGCCTCTCTGGATTGTTCTGGAGCTCTGACTTTCAATTTGTGCCCTATCCACAGGCCAGTGCATTTCTCGGTTCACCAACAGGAAGGTGCCGTATTGCGTCAAGTTCAACCCAGATGAAGACAAACAGGACCTCTTTGTGGCCGGCATGTCGGATAAGAAAATTGTTCAGGTAAAGCCACAGTTTGCCGCTCTCCGCATCGCATGGGGCTGTCAGAGTCACCCGGTCAGGCAAATGCACGCATCTCCCACATTCACTTACACTCATACGCCCACGGGAGCGTGAAATACACTTGTCTCATTTTTAGTATACGTGTGTGTGTGTGTGTGTGTGTGTGTGCGTGTGTGTGTGCGCGCACGTGAGCACGAGCACATAAAGAATGCACTAGAGCCAAGTCATCATTATTCATGAAAAATGTTAAAATAGCAGGGAGGGGGAGGATAAAGACCTTATGATGAAGATGCTGGGTAGCATGTGTCACTATGGCGACAAGGCATTTATTCAGGTCAGAACCATTTCTATATACTGTACGTGTAGAATATTAAACATGTGCAGTTGAAATATATATTTATATAATGTCATTATGGTGGATCCAATTATCAGTAGCGCTGATTTATGAATCTCCATCGTATCTGAAAATGCAGTACAGTCTGTTTTGGGTAGCCTGTTTTACTTTTTATTTTAGTATTATTTAATTGTAATGAGATGGGCAGGTTATGTTGAGCACTCTCACATGGATTAAGATGATCACCGTCATCAGGTTAATGCTCTTAAGTCACAGCATCAGTGGCATTTTTAACGACTCAAAGTAATCTTCAGTAGTATAGCTGTTGCTGGTTCCCCTGCTGTAAGAGGGGTGGGATTTATAGATAATTAGCACCGCTGTACATGCCTCAAGGGAAAGCTTCGGTTAGCATCTTCTTAATGCACTTTCAAATCTATAGTTTTAATTACATACCTCATACGCTTTTAAGGCCATAGCTGAAAAGCTCCATTACTGTTTCTCCTCCTCGCCGTCTGTTTCTCAGTGGGACGTCCGGACAGGCGAAGTGGTGCAGGAGTACGACCGGCACCTGGGTGCCGTTAACACAATCACCTTCGTGGACGAGAACCGTCGCTTTGTCAGCACGTCGGACGATAAGAGCCTGCGCGTGTGGGAGTGGTAAGACTGCCGCTATCGCTACACTGTTCCAATGGACGACTTTGTAAAAGTTTCATTAGAGTGAAAATCGACTTGGTGCTCAGTAGCTGTTCGGCGTCCCCCATTGTAGAACGTAAATAAAGACCCTACGCGTCCTCTTAACTGCCAGAATAGTGCTGGCCCGCGAGGCGCCTAATCCCTAACTGTTCAGCTGCTGACTATAATTAATGATCTCAGGCAGGGCACTGATGAATAGAGTGGCCAGTGAAGCATCAAAGGAACTTTTAAGGGTTTGAATCTCTGGAAGAGATGTGTGCAGCAGAAGGCGTTTCTTTGGGATGTGAACTGCTGATGGCAAACTCAAGGCTGTAGTGCTAGTTTGACACACACTGCTCAACACCATGACCTCTGTGGGTGGAAACTGAGACCAAAACCGCGAGACAAACGTCCAGTCTCGTGTCAATACACACCACACACATTTTCTTTCAGAACGATGCACACGTGCACATCCCTTGTCCTCATACGCTACGCTGGAGTCGTGTCCAGCCAGTGGATGTTATGGGTGGTATCATAGTCCCACCTATTTGGATCTTTTCCAATTCAGAATTTTGTCAGAATAGAATTGATGCAACAGATTGGCACTGCCATTGTTGAATGGGCAGTTTGCATTTGCGTTATGCATTGCATGCGTTGGGCCCGCTGTTTCTGTAAGTCCGTGCCATGGTGAACTGTCTGCCCGCAGTACTGGTCACTGTTGGCGTCTGAACCTATGGTTTCAACTAACACCAGTTCTACATTTTTTGAAGGTGTTTGCGTTTATTAGTGAGACAGATTAAGTGATGTTAGCCAGCCACAGACAAAATGTATATCTCGGCCCTTGTTCTCTGAAGAAGCCTCCGATGGGTTCTTTACGAGACCGTCTGCTGGTGTTTAATGAGAAGGCGAGATGCAGCATGTCAGCAAACATCCCCCTGATCTGCTGGTTGGCACAGCTCACCCAGCTTTTCACCTCCTCTGAGTCACGGCGTCTTCCGTGGCTCGCCTTATTAACATGGCCCTCTTTCATTTGGGCTCTTTGGCACTGTGGAAGCAAACAGTTTTGCACTGACACTGTTCCAGAAATATCTCCCGCGTGATTAGTGTGTTTGGCGAGTCTTGCCAAGGAATATTTGAATAAATAAGCATTCTTTAACATTTCCACAAATTATGTCTTTACATTGATGCCTGATAAATTCGCGCTAATTGCCAAGCCATAAATGTTCGTAAACTTTGAGTTTTTCATGTCATGTTTGTTGGACAGTCAAGAGAGCTCATCGTGCGCAGCTTGTGTAAATTAGCCAGGAGTTCCCATGGTGATAAACAAACTGGTGTTTGCAACTGGGGAATGATACATTTTTAAAGAGCAGCTGATGAAGGGTAAATCCTGGGGATTCTTGGTTGAGGGCATTTTGAATGGAGAAGCGGGTTCTGTCTGGTTCATGTTGCCTAGAGTACATTCCTAGTGGTGCAGAGGATCCACCCATGATCCAGTATGTGCATATGTTTCTAAGTCTTTCTGCAGATTGCTTTGATTAGGGATGTGCATTTTGGCCATTTTCACTGCTGGAGTACCCGACAGAGGAAACGAGCGAGTAATCGAGGACTCGCACATAAAAGAAACTCACTCGTGCATAACATCCATGAAGCATCTACAAAAATAAGATACCGTATAGTGCCCCCGCAGCCGGGGCATTAATACGGAAGCAGAATGCAGAACAAGAGGGAGTGAGAGAGAGAAAAGAGAGAGATGCCGGTACGTGTTTTACCTTAAAACACACGCCATGTGTTTGGATGTACGTCCGTGATCTTTCAGTTTATCCAAATAATCCACCGAATAGGCTGCAGTTTTCCCGATTTCATAAAGTTACGATTCAATTGAAAGTTTACCTGAGATGTCGATGGGATGACAGGCGGAATGTATTGTTTTACGGACAAAATGGCAGATAGGAACCACGGAAAGGAACAAGTCGGCTTTGTTAGGTCAGACTGCATCAATCAAACCTGCAGCAATGTTGAGTTGTCTTGGTCCGGACTACCTGCTAGACTATTGCAGTAAAATGCTACATCATGTTACGTAGCCTATTTAATTAAGTTGAGAGGTTAATTTAATAAATTCACGCATTTATTTTTGCGTTTGTCATCATCGATCATGAAAACGTGTGATCGAGCATTGCTGTCACAGACGAGCACTCGAGTACCCGTGCCCATCCCTAACCATGATAGCAACAGAGGAAACGGAATCAGACCTAGTAGTGGTGTTGTTACACATGGAGCATGAGAGGAATGTATTCCCAGAGGAACGCACTGTAACTTCTGTAAGGATTATACTGACTATGCTGCGCTGTTGCAAATGCATCATGTGCTGTTGTTTTCTCCCAGTGACTACACCATAGGCAACACATTGACGCTCACTGTTTGTGCCCCACTGTACACATCGGAGTGTTTGTTAGCGCACGTAAGTGCAGGCAGGCTGCTGGGTTCACCCAGTCTCAGTGTGACTGGCCCTGCGCCAGCGTACCCGGACCTGCCCGGTAACACTGGTGCTGGTCTGGGGCAGGTTGGCTGGTTGGTGTGTGCTGGGCTCTACTGTAGCGTGAGAACAGGCAGAACAGCCGGCGGGGTTATGTTGGGCCAGAGAGGCTTTACTGTCTCCTCTTTCCCACTATAAGCGCCTGGCTCCCTCTCTTCCCCCTCTCTTTCTCTTTACCCATGTGAGATTTAGTAGCATGAATCTGCCGGAACAGTTGGTGAGTCAGCCAGCCATCTAGAAGCCGGTCGTGTCACGGTTGCAAACGCCTCCACGTAATTGAACATTTATCCCTGTTTTCCCTCCCATCAGCTCCAAAGAGGTTTGGTTGTTTTTTAGGAAAGGGGGGTGGGGGCTGTGTGCAGCAGAGGTTTATCTAGAGAAAATGAAGAGTCTCTGCAGAGGATGATTGTAATGAATAGAAAAAAGTACTGTACTCTGCCAAGAAGGAGAATTAGTGGCGCATTAAAAAGACATCATTAATACACAGTGTGATAACACTCGAAGGGGGTTGGGGAGATACTTGGAGTGATGATGTGGGGGGGGGGGGGGCATTTGATCCATTTCAGTTGGAGCACCATCTCATCCTGGGCAGTTACAGAGTCCGGTTTGAGTGCGGTGTTTGCAATACTCTGAAAGCATAAAATAAATACTTCATCTGCTTCTCTTCGTACTCACCCCCAAATCCTCAAAGAGCATTGACAGCAGTTATTTTTGGAGTCCAGGAGGGGAGCCGGAATGCTATTTATTGTATTCAATGTTTAGCTTGGCTTGTCTGAAGACAATGACTGCCAAAGAGTGTGGGTGTGTGTGGGTGTCCACATTCTATTGAATGTGTGTGCATTCATTGTATGTTAAAACTTCTCTTTCTTCAAGAGCCCATATTTGGGGTTGTGCCTGTGTGCCAGGCAAACAGTGCGAGCACTTATTCCAGCTGCAAGTCATTAAACTACAGAGGGAAAGAGAGGCCTGTCGTGGTGTTTTTTTTTTTTTGGGGGGGGGTGAAGAGATGGATGAATGGCCGCAGTTTAAACCGATAGCCACTTTTGTTATCAGCTGCACCTCTTGTACATTTAAGCAATTTTCTCACACAAATGAACTGACACATTAATCACATTCTCCAACACAGTCTGCACTGTCCCATAGGTCACTGTGGGGTCACACAAACTTGGCGTGCGTTTCTTGTTGCATAAACACAAATGGTACTGGAGACTTGGATGGTCCTGTGCCAACTCTAGATCTATTGAGGAAACAGTCATACTCAAGATGTGGAAAGATTAATATGGTAAATAATTAAATGCCCGTGGATTCAGCAACAGGCACCAGAGCTGACGATTTAGATTGCCTGCCAAGATTTACATGACCACACTGCTAACACTGTTCGACTTTCACTGTACGTATTTAATATTTAGGTAGAAGCATTTATGTGGTGGCTTTCATAAGTGTCTCTCAGCTGGTGCCTTTTAAGCTCTTTGAGATGTGGTTCATCGCTTCTATAAACCATCTTCTTTTAATAATTAAAATAATCTCTCAACTGGTGATGTGCAATTAATCACATTTTAATTGTGATTTCAATTTTGGCTCCTAACAATATAATCGAGAAGAAACTATTATGTTTTGCAAGTAAACTTTATTTTGTCTTGTGTTCTGAATGGCAGGCGCATGCTCACTTTCTCCGATTACAGGGTGAAAGTTAAATGTCAACATATAAAGTATTAAGAGACATTCACTATTGAAGTGTGATTCACTGTTTAGGTGCCGTAAAAGCACAATCTTTGCAAAGTCAATGAGTAATCATATTAAATAATCGTGATTTCAATAATGACCGAAATAATCATGATTATTACTTTTCCATAATCGAGCAGACTTACTGTCAACCCCCCAAAATGATCCCACAACCCTCTGGGGTGGTCCAGACCCATACGCTCTAAGCTCTGGTTTGTGGTGGTGTTGTAAGCTGATGCCTCTCAACTGTGTTTCAGGGACATCCCTGTGGACTTCAAGTACATCGCAGAGCCGAGCATGCACTCCATGCCAGCTGTCACACTCTCTCCCAACGGTAAGTGGTCAGGCATGGCACACACCAAGTTGTTGACAAATGGCTAGGATCAGAGCCATGTAAAGAGAGAGTTGTGTCATCTCCATTCACTTCGGTTTTTTCCCCACAGCAACGGAGCCTCTAAAAAGTTCCCGGAATTTATGGACTGCTTTTATATTTTTTATA
>JAODUK010016575.1:0-27016 GCA_027564635.1 Typhlichthys eigenmanni | reverse complement strand
CAATAGAACTCTATGGGAGAAGTACCAGAGACATTATATAGAGGAGACAGACCACTTAGAGTCCTCAATAGAACTCTGGGAGAAACAAGTCTAACGCCAAAGAAGATGGCAGTTGGATGCACACATCCTGCCCCCACAATTGTCTGCTTTATAATGGCTGAACCGTTAACCTATTAGCCAATCGTGTTGTTGCACTAATGCAAGTCCACAGTTGCACAAGTAGAACCTGTGGGGGAAAGATAATGCCTTTTAGACTTTCATTTGGGGCAAAGTCACCTTATTCTAACTTAAGTCACCTTACTTAAAACATATTTTATTACTATTATTACTGGTGTAACCGTTTGCGCCCACCCGGGAACCCTGCTCTCCCGTGTAGAGAGCGAATTCGGTGGGCCAAAACCCACAGACTCTGGTCTACGTCGCCTGAGCGAGGTGTCGGAGAGCGAGGATTACGGAACTTTTACAGCACAGCGCCACCAGCTGGCCGCAGTTACAATTGTACCCACCTCCAAAGCCACAGAAGCCAGTCTCCTTGTAGTCTTTGCAGATGTCAGGCTGGTAGTCCCACCTGACCGTGGCTCGCAGGTGTTCTGGGGCTCTGATTGGTCCTTTCCTGTAATGCATAAGGGTGCGGTCACACACAGAAAAGCTAGATTTAGTCAAATACAAAGCACTTCTCTGCTTACAGATCACAAATGTTGCCTACAGCTGCTTTAAACAGAGCTTTTCATAGCAATGAGCTACTGGAGACTAGAAAATAACATTCAAATAATAATAATAAAAACTACTAGTCTGCTTTAAGCAATCAATCAGTATTAAGAGTTTTCTACTAAAGCCCTCCTCTCTTAATTGAACAACAAAAATATGCATTGCATTGAAAGTTTTATGGCTTAAATACAATTATAACAAAATATATGAAATCATTATATTACAGCATTTAAATTAAAAACTAACATATTTTAGGATGTTAATCAGCATCATATGAACTCCACCCACCTAACCATGCCAGATGATGCATTTCCCATTGTGGTGTCTTTTGGCTTGATAAACTTTTGATAGTTGTTGATGCCACGGTAGATTTTATCATCCTCTTTCCCCTTCAGCTCCTGAAGGATATAGTTCAGATTCAGACCAAAGAAAGTTTATTTGTCAAAATATGAAGCAGGTGCACTTGAAACAGGGTTAGCTTTCTCTACTTCCAAGTGAATTAACATCACACATGAAAATACACCGGACTAAAATGTCCTAGTGCATCCAGATGGGTAAATGTAATGTAATTTAGCACAATATAGATTCTGTTTCCATCTATGACATTTCCGATAGACGTCCAATTTAGAATAAACAACTTTCTCACCTCCTGGATTATCTGACTCCTCTCAAAGATGGCCTGGGCATCCTTGTCTCTCTCAGTGTCTAGCTCATAGACAGCGGTTGCCCCCATATCATCTGGACCCTCTGGTTTCTTTCAACACAACAAGCAGAGAAAGGAAGATTCAACACCATTCAATGGATGCTCCCCCCCCCCCCCCCCCAATCAAACTAGACATGTTGCGTGACCTCACAGGGCGTCATCATAACAAAACAGCAAATATGAAAATAAGAACAGAAAGTTGAAGTTAATAAGAACTTTACCGCTGATCGCGTGGACTTGTAAGCAACAGTTATCTTCTTATTTTTGTCTTCCTCACTTTCACTAGAAGAGACATCATCTTTCTCCGCTTTCTTTGTCTGTTTGAGGAAAAGATTGCGAGATTGTAGTTTATTGCACCTTTTGTTTTCTCTGTGTGTTTTGTTTGATAGTTTAAATAAAGTTATCGTGTTAAGAAATGTATTATATGAATACTGACATTTCTAATCTATAATAGAATATAATACATAAACATTGCATTACCCTCTGAATCATGGGATTGACTCGGATATTTTTATTTTGCTTTCTGACCACAGTATTTTGGTCCTCGTCACTGTTGCCATCTGAAAAAAATGAACAATCGGAGAAGATGTACAAAAGCAAGAAACTACCAGCTGGTATGTGCATTGTGTGTAACCCAAGAAACGATCATGTATTGAGACTCAATTTATTCAGTTTGCATTTGCATTGACCATGGGATTTAACTGCGTTTAAACATACTTAAGGTACAAACGTATGTTGTAAATTAAGGACACACTTACCTTTATCGCTGTCACTTGCTTGTCTCTTCCGACCGGAAAATTTCTTTGTAGATTTTTTAAAAAGAAATGTGCAAGTCGATTTTGTCTCCTCTGAGTCCGCCATCTTCCCTTCTCTGTGTATAAACAAGACTAACGACGCCACAGCGCCCCCACTGCACTGGAACCACTATGTATGAAACGTACAGTGACATCTTTTGGCCAATGATAGAACTACCAGCGCTTATAATAAGTTTATTATAGGCTGCATTGCATTATATACGGTTTTGCAAAAATTTCGAAATGTTACGGTATATACATACTAATGTGTCCATTATAAAAGTTTAATTTAAATTTGTCTCGTCATTATTTATGGCAGGCAGGGGGTGTTATCTTTCATTGAAGGGTAGTCTGGTACCTGCTTGGTCGATGTTATCCACATTGGCTCCGCTCTCCTCCAGCATCCCTGCCTTCCCGCAAAGGATTTTAACGACATCATTTCGCGGAGGGAGGAGTTTGGTTCAGTCACAGCCACGACATCTCGCCGAAAGGCTCCGAAGCCGCTGCTGCTGAATGGAGTCAGGCTGCGTTCAGACAGCGATGGCTATGGGGCTGACATCGAAAAAGGCATCTACTCGCAGCGTCGGCGTGGAGCGAAAAAACCTCATCACGGTTTGCAGGTATTATTTCGATCACGCCCGCTAATATTTGCTTTTGGCACTACGCAGTCTGTGAAACTCAATGTTTGCCCGCATCATAGTCATACTCTAGTTCCGTGCAAAACTATTAAACGGTAATCTAGATGGGCAGTCGTTGTAAATGGACAATAACGCCATAAAGAGTGTCAGATGCATTTTCACCTTCAGGTACCCCCGGCATCACATCCGTCCGTTGAATCAGTTGTGCTCGACTAGTCATCCTAGTTTATTCTGCCCTACATTCCAAATCCTTGGCATATCGGGCAGAGTTGTGCTAATACTAATTATAGCCTAACCTACTATTAGACAGAGCAAAAAGAAAAGCGTTTTCCCTCCATCACGAGACATTCCCACGAATATGGCCTGTGAAGAAATGCTTACAAAGCAGATGACCCCAGAGTCAATTTAGTACAGCTAATATCGTTTTGTATGTTACATCTGCCAGATAAATCATGGCATCGAACGCTTTAATTTGCAATATATAGCCCACACTGGAAAACACAACTATAGCACTATATCTTCTGCAGTTATAAGCGTAATGTGTCTTTAATCGTGTTTTGTAAACGTATAGTCATTAATTGTAGTCATTAGTTGTTTCCCAACATAGGGATATAAGTATGCATGTGGCCGTGATATGTGCCAATGTGGATAGCATGTAGGCCTATAGTATTTTATCGTGAATTTTAGGAGAACATTTACTTGTAGGCCTACTGGTATGTTTATATCTGATGCGTTGTCTCTAGGAGAAGTCATATTATTCAGTTGTCAAGGAAACACTCTTGCTGAGGAGAGACATTATTCAATAGACCAAGCAGAATTGACAGTTGTCTCTAAAATACCTTTAGGCCTATACATTCCCATAAAAGATTAATGTTAGCGTGGTGTTTTGAGTTCATAGTGTTTGTATTTGGTGATGGAAATTGAACACAAATACTTATGACTAGACACAAGATAAACACACAATAAGCAAGTTTTTATTACAGTACAGTTCCATCAAAGGTTTTCTTTGTATTTTAGCGACATATACATTACACAGCACACTACACCACACAGACAGATCATGCCTCAAAATAAAGTAAGATTTCACAACAGACGTATGACACAGAATGATTAGCAGTTGCAAGAACATACTGTTGTTTCTATTTGGTATGTCTCCACTCACTGTGCTAGAACCATTTAAATCCAAACATTGAAAGACATGAGACAGAAGACAAAAGAGACTGAAATCAAATTATGTAAGACATTTTCCCATCAGTAATGCTTATTACACAAATAGTTAAAATATTCAAATGAAAGACGTGACACGTGATTAGGTTCAGTTTGAGGCCACCTTTAAATTGATTTTTAAAAATAAATATTCTTCAAAGCATCTGTGACACTGTCAGGGCTTCATCTCCTTGTCAACATCTGGGATTATGGTGACAAATATACTTTAGGCTATCCATCTATGTGACCTCCATCTCCATTACGTCAATCAAATCCCAGTGATAGTAGTCAAGCATTGCATGATTTGATGCCTCGCTAGATAGACAACCACATTACATCTGCAGTGTGGTTCTCGATGTGCTTTCAGTGAGGCAGGCATTGCCGTGAAGGCCTGTTTTTCTGACAGTGAGACAAATTCTTTCAGATTATTAACCTACCTACCTAGGCTCCCATTAGTACTCTTGTTAGTTTACCAGCGTAAGCCTTTTTCCTATAGTGTGTCTATACATAACTTCTGCTCTGTTTCCCTCCATGTTTCCACACCATGACAGTCATTTGACATAAAATCCACACAGTGTTCTAGATTTTACCATAGCAATGTTCAGGGGTCATAATATTGTTCCTCCTAAAGGGATAATACAGTACATTTTATAAAATGGTGTCTTACTTCTAATATTAACTATTGGGGGTGAAAGCAAAAACAAATGACAGAATCTTGCATTTTGTGCATTTTTCTTTCCCCTTTGTGATTTTTCTCTCTTCTCACACTCATCTCAGTTCCTCATTTACTTATTATTTAAGGCATGTTTGACAAAATGCACCTGGTTTGAAGAGAGACATTTGTACAGCAATAACAAACATTTGTATATAATAAAGGTCAACATGCTTAACCTTGTTTATCAACACAGAAAACATGTTCTGCAATATGGCTATTTGACACAATGTATATTTAAAATAATAATTAAATTATATATTTGACTTATGTCTGTTGTACTGTAAAAAAAAAAAAAAAAAAGACTTTAATGTGAAAAAATGGATATCAGTTCAATTCTGACCTGTTTCCATAAACAGCTAACAAGACAGGGGGGTTTTGCAATTTGTCAGAAATTCCAAAATGTGAACATTTATTTATAAACCAAAGTAAAACTCAATGCCACGTTGAGTCATCAGCTAAAAATCTGCGTTAAGGTTTTTTTTTACAGTGGGTTTATTATTTTGGCTAAAGTCGCTCACGTTGAGGTCCGTGATTGGTTGAACAGTGTTGGTGTTGACACGTTGAACCTAAGAAAACATGAATAAGTTAGTATTGGTGAGACCTAATAACTTCTTGTCTTTGAATTGCTTCCTGTGAAATGAAGATAAATAACCACGCAAGGTTGAGATGGGGCCCAAGATAGTAAAGATGTGGATCATCTTTTATTCTAAATATACACAAAGTGTGTCTTATATTAACCAGTACTCCTGTGTTATTAGTCATGGGGCACCGCCCTTCAGATTCACACCCTACCCCACTCTCCATCATTTCAGGAGTGACCTCTTTTACGTCACAGTCTGAGATGAGCCCTTTGAACCTGCATGCCTAGAATAGCATCATTTGGTATCTTATATAATTTTAACCAAATTAACGCATTCACTCAAGTTTTCCCACTAATAACGATATCTATCAATTTTCCATACATCTTTCATTCTTTTCCAAATTTCCACCCACTCACAGACGCTTGATAGGTTTATTTCCCTCTGCCAAAAGCAAGCACTTTCATCTCCACCTCCACATACGCTGCACCTTATACACTTTGCGTTGACGCTCGCTAACACACTCATTTGTGTGGACGGCACCCATGAATACATGGCTACCGTACGTCTCTCCCGCTAACTTTCAGTCAGAGCACAATGTGTGGCCCCCCCTCTTTTGCTGTGTGTTACACATGTGACGTCGGTTGCATTCAGGGTGTTGAGCCAGAACGTGGACATATCCTCACACTGTCCAGGATGTAAAGCACACATCCCAATGGCAGGTGATGTAGCACTTTTGTTTGGAAGTCTTCCTTGTGTTCTCGGACGTTGCTGATTATGCCAAGACTAAAGAGGGGGGGGGGGGGGTGAAATAGGATAGAGATAGTGAGGAAGAATAGTATGAGGGGAATGTTTTACAGAGAAACTAGAGAGGAAAATAGTCATAAAGATGAACATGGAGTGTTCTAGCTGTTAGAAATTAGACATTGAATCCTAAAAAGAATCCCTTTATCACAAGTGCAGTTCAAGCGATCAAACACAAGAGATGAGTGAATGCAATAATTGCGTGGGGGAGAAGAACAAGGGGTCATTTGAAGCGTTGGAAGAGTGGGTCTGGCTAGGATCCAGGGAGCGTGAGGGGACACAAAAGAAGCTAGTCAGAAAGCCTTGCAGTTGTTTTTCAGTGTTAAATTGTACCAAGAGCATGTTGCTGTGGTACTCCATCCATTTGCATTAGAGGCACGCCAGCAATTCCAGCCTATTAACAACACCCCCCTGTTACATCTGAAGCCTCCATATGCAACCCTCACTCCATAACTTTCAAATTGCATGTGTAGTTTGCAAGAGGCGTGCGTGAAGCCAAAACCGACACTACTACGTTACACGGTGCTTTCTGTAACAATAAAGCATTGAGGTGTTATAACTCAACTGCAAGACGCATAATCATTGTGGAGCTGAGCTGCTAAACTGTGTGTTTTATTAGTGAATCAGAATTGTTCTACTGTACCGAATGTGGTCGCATCTAAGACAGTAGAATAGTAAAGTGGTTTCACTGTATATTTATAGATGAACTCCCAATGGGAATGCCAAATCTAGCAGCGCTTACCTGTCTCCTTGAGAAGTCCCACATGGTCAGCAAAGCTAAAGTTCCCAAAGTAAAGTAAATCCACGTTCAGAAGTCAATTTGGATACCCCTCCCCTCCCTGGCGCCGCAGTGGCCGGCACGCATCGTCCCTCGTTGTTACGACGCTGTCCCATTTGGTCCCCGCGTGTCGTGAAGACACCTGCCCGTTCCCCCGCCGCCGCGGACGCACCCGGGCCGGGTCCCGTCCCCTCGCCTAGATAGTCTTGTTCTTGCGCTTGGGGAAGAGGACCTTCCGGAACGAGGTGGTGGTGGTGCCCCGGCTGAAGGAGGCGCTGCCCAGGTTGATCTTGGTCTTCCCGCTGGTGATGGTGGAGGTGCCCAGGGACGTCACGTTGCGGCCCCTGGTGATGGAGGAGCTGCCCAGGGCGATCTTGGTCTTGCCCCGCTTTATGGTGGTGCCACCCAGGGACAGGGCTGTCTTCCCCTCCGTGATGCTGGTGTTGCCCATTGAGGAGGAGGACCCAGTCGTCGTCTTCTTCTTCGTCTTCTTCGTCTTCTTTATCGGGACCCAGGCTCGGCGGTGGATTTCGGGGCTCACGCGACACGATGCATCGCACACTCATATGCGGCGGCGTTGACACCCTAGCTCTGCGGCACCCTCGGACTGCTGGGGGATCGTACAGCGGTATAGCAGTGGTCACGGTGTGGCAGCGAGGAGCAGAATGCTGCGCGTGGCAGAGCGCTACCCCCGGGGTGGCACTATAATAATGCCGCCGTTGAGCTGGCAGCAGGTGGGCGAGCCAAGGCCACATACCACCACCATGTGGCTTCGTGAATGGACAGAGGGGAGCCGTAGGAGGCCGCGGCCCCGTTCCCGTGGGGATCGGGGGGGGAAGGGGGGGGGGGTCGAGATAGTGGAGCGATTGTCCTGTCGCCACGACGACACCGGGGCGGCTGAAGGAGACATTGTTGAAAAATGGATTCGGGGGGGGGGTGGGGGGGGGGTGGGGGGGTGATAGCTGTGGTGACGTCACTTTATTCTAAGATATTGTTCTCCGCCGGTTGTAAAGAGATTGCCTCTGTTCAAAGCGTTATAATGCCGTATGTGAATTCTTACGCAAAATGAAAGGTAAATAGTTAAATATTCCACATGATTGAGGCTTTAATCCCAGAATGTCCAATGCCATACATGCAGTACACACACCCCACTTTTATTTTCATTATGTATTTGACAAATCAGTGGAAAATATGGGTGTGGCTTCTTGACATTTTTATTTATTTATTTATTTGTTTATGCCTACGCTGTTAATAGTACACAACCATTTTGATAGATGGATATTTCTTTAAAAAAAAATCAAAAACACTCAAGTCATGCAATATTTAAGCATTGTTGCTTTTATAAGCGTCGTTACATTGCACAATCTCACCAAGATCTTCACTCAAATCTTCATCCAGATGGAAACTGTTTTGCCACTGAACATATTGTATGTGGTAGTATAGTTACATAGGTCAATCAATATTATTGGCACGCAATAACAATAGATATTTTTAAACCAAGTGTAAAGATATTGATTACTGTACATGTACAAAACACTGGATAAGGTCTGGGGCAGAACAGTACTGACGAGACACACGATTGCCCCATCACTGCACACATCATGCATACTGTAAAGCTGTTCCACACACCACCCCTCCCTGCAAACACACCATCATCTCACCACCGTCGCATTTGAATAAATCCCATTGTGGTGCTCGCAAAATAATAGCACATTAAATCTGCAACTCGCTTAGCACATTTTCATCTGGGGACAACCGTGTGTACTGTGCACATTAATCACAACTATGTCGACATTGTACGGTTACAGCTCTTTGACACATGCGTGGATATCCGCCAAGGGCGTTGATCTCAAAAGGCAGCCGCTGGTTTTTGGTATCGATGTGCATCGCGCTACTGACCTGCTGAAACGCGCTCAGACAAGACATTTCCCTCCAGTTCTGAGCGAGTGCAGCTACTGTATTCACGTGTGAAAATCCCAGTAGACGTTGCTGTGAGTCTCTTTGCCCCTAGTGAGGGTGGTCCTGACCACAGAGATAGACTTTGTTCCATGGGTGAGGGTCACTGTGCTCAGGGAGCTGGTGGTCTCGCCTCGCGTGACCGAGGTCTTGCCCGCCGCTACCGTGGCGTTGCCCAGCCGGACGGTGGTCCTGCTCCAGGAGATGGCCGACCGGCCCCAGGAGATGGCGTACTTAGTTTTCAGGACGGAAACCTTCCCCTTGGTGAAGGAGGTCTTGCTGGAGCAGAATCCGGTTTTCCACTCGTTGTTATTATCGCTGTTATAGTTATTATCATCGTCATTGGAGTCTCTTTTTGGCTGCTTCGCTGATTGGGGGGTCTTGGCTCTGGGCAACGGTGTCCTGTCCATCTAGGTGGTCTTCCTGCGCTTGGGCATCAGCGCTTTCCGGAAAGACGTGGTGGTGGTACCTCTGCTGAAGCTGGCCCCCCCCAGCGCCACAGTGGTCTTCTCCCTCTGGATGGTGGAATCTCCCATGGAGGTGGTGGTCACTCCCCTGAAGATGGAGGAGTTGCCCATGGAGACGGTGGTCTTCCCCCTGGCTATGGAGGTTTTGCCCACCGCCAGGGCGGTCTTGCCCTCGGTGATGCTAGTGTTGCCCATGGTCGCCCCCGGCGCCCGTGCCCCAGCCCGTGGCGGTTGCTGCTCCTGTCATACACACTGCTTTAGTACAGAGGACCTCGGGGGGTTGGGGGGGATGGTTAGCATGCAGGGTACAAAAGCCAAACTAAGAGTTGCGGCGGCGCTTGCGCTCGCTAAATAGCGCGGTAGATCACACCACCGCGTGGTGGAGGCGGGGGTGTTGGGTGGTGATGCGGGGGTGGGGGAGGGGAGGGCGGCGGTAAGGGGGTGGGGGTGGTTATTCTTTGCTTAAATGGACACTCGTTTGGAGAGAGTCCTGAGCCGGAGTGACCTGGAAGCCCGGAGTGGACAAAGGCCACTGACCGTGTCATCTGCCCTCCGTCGAGAGACAGGGAGTTAATTGTGCAGTTGCCGCAACAACGCCGTGGAGGGTCTGAAGGGGGTACTTTGTGGTGTGGCGCGCACAACACAAGACAATCGGTGTGACCTCAGTAGATTTTTATGGCCGGGCTCCAAAAACAAAAATCCCTCTTCCGTGCCAATTGTTGCTAGGTTGTACACAGTACAGTGCTGCGTTTGTCTCGCATGTGCACGGCTGTGCTGCTTAATTGACATTCACAGCCGCTTTTATGGGCAAAAATACGTGTCAGTAGAACATGTATTTGAATTGGAATTACTCAACTTGAATAATTGCACTAAAAAACGGAATCTGAATATCTTATTGAAACTGTATTTATTAGTTTGGAACAGAATGCCAGTCAACTTGAAACTGAGGGTAATATTGTGACATTTAAATTAATATGCTCTGAAACTGCATTTGATCGTCATGGAAGATTCAACCCTTTGTAAACTTCCACATTAAGTTTTCATAATTCAAATTCAGTTCTCCAATTCGATTTCAGGTTACACGTCTTACTTGCCATTCACTTTCCCGGCCACCTTGTGATGCTCCAAGTAAAACCAGAAATTTCACTTCCTTAATTCGCACCGGCTATATTGTTTTACAGATCAGCTTGATTACTCACTTCCCCCCACCCCCATACAGGTTCTCTGTAAAGACCCTTCTGGAAAAATACTCGGCAGAGCCCATAGACGACTCATCTGAGGAGTTTATCAACTTTGCCGCCATTTTAGAACACATCCTCAGCCATCGCTTCAAAGGTAACACGACAGGTAACACATATCAGAATGTACGGTAGCGATAAAATTACCTACCTGTTCTAAGTCACTTTACAGTTTACGGAATGGTGAAAAAACCTGTTATTGCATATGCTGTAAATATGCTATTATTGTATATATTTATAATACTAAAGGTGAAGTCGGCGATGGTAAGCTAATACACTTTTTGTCAAATTTAGCGAGTGTCTCCGCACTGTCTGCAAGCTGCCTGTTCTGTGTGCGCTCTAAACAAAAACCCTGTATTACTACACAGCCCTGGTTCTATTGAGGACTCTCTAAGTGGTCTGTCTCCTCTATATTATGTCTCTGGTGGTATAATGTGATCTGGTCTGGTCTGGCACCAGGTTCGGGAGGCTGGTTCAGCTCCGATGGACAGAGGAGCTTCTGGGAATACATCCGGCTGGCCTGCAATAAGGTCCAGAACAACTGCATCGCCAGCATAGAGAACATCGAGAACATCAGCACATCACGGGCCAAGGCAAGGAGTGTGTGTGTGCATGTGTGTGTGCGCACGTGTCTGGGTGTGTGTGTTTGCATGTGTGTCTGTGTGTGCATGTGTGTGAAGGAGATGTGAATGACGTTGACATTGGTTTCTTCCTTTACGTAGCTGTAGAGCTATACATTTGTGTGTAGTGTGTTACAAATGCCATAGACATCCGTCAGTTATCAGTGAGTCAAATGCTCTGTGAGACTATCTGCGCTGGTTGATAGCCCCTGCCTCTGTTAACAGTCCATTTTAGATTTTTCACGGTGTACGAAGATTCTGACCAATCTTGTCCTCTTTTTCCCCTGGGAGGAATGGGAGGGGGTGGGAATTTCTGAGTGGTTGATTTACAAAATCTTGCTCTCTTTTGTTCTTTAAAAAAAATTATTCAGGCCAGCTCTTGTTGCAACTCTAAAATCCTGCCTACACCAGACCTTCAGGGATAGTGTGTGTGTGTTCTTGTGCTTTTGTGTGCGAGTGCGTGCGTGTGTGCATGAAAGAGAAAAGACGTCAGGATGTCATTCTGTTGACATTGGTCTCCCCGGTAAGCCTGTACGCCTTCTCTCCTCTGCTGGGCAGGGTCGGGCATGGATCCGAGTGGCTCTGATGGAGAAGCGTCTGTCTGAGTACGTGGCCACGGCTCTGAGGGACACCCGGACAACTAGGTCAGAGCACAAGGCCACCGTATCTTAACATTGTGTGTAGGATCACAGACCCCCCCTTCACTGAATTATGTAATGAGAGGGAGTGTGTTATCGCAACATTGTAGCTATAGGTGATTTGTTTAAAAAAAAAAAAAAAAAGTATTACAATTTATATAATTTATAACAATTTATACAATTATTTGTATCGATCACCGTCAAGTAATGAAATGCCAGAACGTTGTTTTAAATATAATGCTTTATGCATTAATGCAGTTTCTTCCATCGCAAAACATTTTGTGGCATGTTGGTGTGGGATTTTTGGCTAGTCAAAAAGTATATTTTAATGCGTTTATTTATTATTATATTATTATAGTTTATTATTATTATTATTATTATTATTATTATTATAACAATAAAAACAACAGTGTTAATAATAAGTTAATAATATACTGTATAATATAAATACAGCCTATGTAATTTAAATATAGTGTCAAATGTTAATTAATTATATATACAGTCTATTCAATTTTATTGTGACTAGCAAACCTAATTATATGTTAACACAATTTCTCTCCAAATGGCAGGAGATTCTATGATGATGGAGCCATTATGCTGAGAGAAGAGTCCACAGTTCTAACAGGAATGCTCATTGGTCTCAGTGCCATAGACTTCAGGTACACACCACCTCTTTGGTCAGAAATGATATCCCTTTCTAGATCAGTGTTTCCTTTTATGTGTCTTTGAAGGTCTAAAGTGTGCCTGTTCTGTTGTCTACGAATCCACTCTGACCAATCTATAATTTCTTTCACTTGTAGGAGACTGTGGCTATCATGTGAAAGGCACCTTATTATATTTTCTCTCTCTCTAGTTTTTGCTTGAAGGGAGAATCCCTGGATGGGAAATCTCCAGCTGTTATTGACTATACACCCTATCTGAAATTCACTCAGAGGTGAGATTCCTACTGTCAGTCACTAGACACGTTCCCCAAAACATACATGCAGTAAAATGTACACGCATTAAATATAAACGGAAGTTATTATCAAATCGATTAATGTTACTGGGGTCCCACCTCTCAGCCCCTCCCCTCACCCCAGCTCCTTGATTGATGTTTGAGCATTTTTCAAAGTTGTACAGTGGGCGGAGTCAGGCTCAAAGCTGGGGTGAAGCCACACCTTAAATATGTGCAGCGACCTTCTGGTGAGCTCCAGTTCACTCCTCGCCTTCCTCAGCTACGACTACACGAGCGATGAGGATGACCGCCGCAGTGTGGACAGCAGCAACAGTGAAGAGAGCATCCCGGAGCACCCCTACATCCCCTTGGTGACGGACGAGGAGAGCTGGAGCAATAAGTGCCGCAAGATGGAGCAGAGGTTTAAGATCGTCTACG
Organism: Typhlichthys eigenmanni; assembly: GCA_027564635.1. Lineage (NCBI taxonomy): Eukaryota > Metazoa > Chordata > Actinopteri > Percopsiformes > Amblyopsidae > Typhlichthys > Typhlichthys eigenmanni. The sequence goes on along the minus strand of JAODUK010016575.1, from coordinate 13,801 downwards.
CACAGAAGGTGACGTGTGAGAGCCTTGTAGTACAGCAAGCACATTAATTTTACACATGCAGCTAATTTACATGGACATAAAAGCATACACAAAACATTGATGTAATGCAAAATCATAAAAAAAAGATATATATAAAATGTATTTATTTTATATTTATATTAAGTTCTTCATAGTTTACTGTATTTATTGTAGTAAACAGTATATATGCATAATGCACTTATATAATACATATAAAAACATAGTAGAATATGTTCAAAAACATTTTAAATGTTTTAACCTGGATTTATAAATAGCTAATACAGTCATTAATTATTAGTTTTTTCGATGTGGATATGTGGGCTTGTGCAGCCCTTTAAAACTATGATGTGATAAAGGGCTATATAAACAAGATTCACTTGACTTCATTGTCCACCACAGGGTTATACAATAGCTCTATGCTGCTATATTAATGTTATATGGAAGAGGTTTTTAACTTTCATTTTTCAGTTTTGTTTTTAGCAACATGGCACAGGGACTCCCTGTCACATATGGTATACAATATTTAGTTGCCGGGCCAACAATAATTTGTAGGGCGGCCTAAAATTCCATGTATAAAAGTAGGCCACTAACTAAGCCATTAAAATGACGGACAGATTTAGATATTTATTGAACAGGTTGTATTTATGTTAATGTTAATTTTAAGACATTTACATTTTTGGGAGTCATATAGAGGACTCCCTGCAGTACCTCTGAAGGTTCCCTAGGGGTCCCAAACCCCCTGTTGAAGACCTCTGTATAGAGCACCTTTAATGTCTCGCTACAGGGTTAACAGGAGGAACTAGTGTGTCTGCTTACGAGAGTATATTTGGTGCACTCGTGCATAATGAAAATCCGTTGATGGTAATGGGGGTCCCCCTCTCAGCCTTTGACTTTAATTAAAGGTATAGTCAGCTATTGCAAGTTAATTGTAAGCTAATACACTTTATCAAATTCACCAGATATCTGCTTGCATTTCGCTAGCTTACTGTTCTCTGTGCTTGTAGAAAAAAAACCCTATACTTCTGGCTCCGTAAATAGTAACATAAACAATGTGGCGAACACCACTCGTATCAACAAAGCCGCAGTACTACGCTTTGCTTCACAATGTGTTTCAATGCGTGAGGTGTTTTGATTTGAGCTGGAAGTTAGCAAGAATGACCGACCCACTACAAGGGTAGCTGGAAGTTAGCAAGAATGACCGACCCCGCCTTTACCGTCCCGCTACAGGGATACCTGGAGGAGCTGGTGCGTCTGCGGGAGTCCCAGCTGAAGAACGTGGAGACGGAGAACAAGCGCCTGAGGTCCAGTGTGGAGCAGCTGACGCTCCAGAGCCAGCAGGAGAAGAAGGAACTGGAAGCCATTATTCTGGAACTTCAGGCTCAACTGTGAGCACGCACGCACGCACGCACACACGCACGCACAGACGCACGCACGCACGCACGCACGCACACACACACACACACACACACACACACACGCTGACTATATTTCTTTACCTGGCTCTGCCTCAACGTGTCCAGACATTATTACGCATTGTTCATTATAATGGTGCCAGACAGTGCTACTGTACAACATAAGTTAACCTTCTCCATAAAAAAAAAGTCAAAATTACACATTAGCAACATGCAGTGATCACACTAGCAACGTGACTCAGGCGACTCACGATTCATGGAAGAACAAACAGGAGCAAGAATGCCTTGGATCAGGTCGGTGCCAAAGGTCACAACAACCCACAGGTGCTCTTGAGCAGTATGCAAAAAGCAAAGGGAAGTGGTATAAAATATCCAAAAACAAGGCACTCGTGGGAACAGAACATGATAAATGAATTATCATGTTCTTAGCCGATACAATAAAGGCCTTATTTTTTAATATTTCAAACTGCTATTCACAGGTAAACTTACTCACTACATACAATACTCTTCATGCTATACTACTGTGTAGTACGATGCACATTGTGTCTTCTGGCTATGGTAACAAAATAATGTTTCATGCTACTGCCCCTACAATCATATCTCTTATGTGGTTATAATTTATTCTTGGCCTTTTGACTCAGGTATGAGTTTATTGATGTTCAGATTGATGTTGATGGTTGTACTGTGCTGTCTCTTAAGCTCCGCCCTCATTCCCTGTGACTCCTCCCACCTGGCTAAAGACCTGTCCATTCCCCTGGTCAACCAGTGGTCCACCATTAAAGACCACCAGGGTGGCGTTAAACTATTTCGCAGGTAAACATACTGATTAGCACGCTATGCTGTATACCGTACACTACTGTGTAGTACATGTTTTGTCTTCTGTTTACATTGCAGCTACAATCTCACAAACCATTTCAGTTAATCAAATCACTGGCGTTTTACATCTGGTTATTGTAACAAAACAATTTTCCAGCCTACTGCCCCTACTGTGGTTATATTTAATTATCTAGGTGTCTACAGTAGGTGCTAACCCTATTAGTGTGAAATTATTTAAATGAGCGCATGTTGTAATGTGATTTATGTCAAATAACTTTGGGTAGTCCACCAGAAAGGATTGAAGAAAATAAACAAAACTTAACTATATACTTACAGCTTTACAGGCTCCTACAGATGCTATAGCTGCATCTACCCTCTTAGGAACCGCCATGGTTGTTTTCAGGTTACTTGTGCTAAACGTAACCTGACATGCCAGATGAATTGTTGTCACAGCTTCATCTGGGGAGCCGTACATTTCAACTGTTTTGAAAGTGGCAGGCACTTAAAAAAAAATATTTTGCAGTTGATTGGATGAACCATCTGGGCGTTTTCACTGTCGGCAAACCTAAGCCACGCCCGTGTAGCAAGTAGTACGACAGTTGGGACGTTTAGTTGCTACTCATTCAAAATGATTCCGAGGCATTCCAGACTGATTCTCACAGTCTGGAAAGCGAGATCAGGATGGTTTCACGAGGCTGACCTTAACCACGCCTGTAGCTACAAATATAACACTGATCTATCAAACACAGTTGACCGGACTGAAGCGCAAGGGATTTCAAGCTCGTCAAACTGAAGCTTGCGGGATCACGGTGGTCTCAGAGGCTAATCACTTACCATTTGGTTATTGCATCATGTGTTGTCATGGATCAAGATTGTTAGCGTCAGCCCCCATTCACACGATCAATACCGATGTATGAGTGAGTGAGAGCATCTTGTAACATCTTGTTGTGCTTTTCCTGACATTACCTTGTGAACCCAGGAGGAGCTTCCACAGCTTTGAGCTGCTGTCTGCTGACATCAGCCTGAACTCCGATTCCCAGAGGGCCGATGGGAAACAGAACGGAGATGCAGCCTGGTCCTCAGCAGGTGGAGATACTTTGTGTGTGTGTGTGTTTGGTAGTGATTCAGATAACAACATACAGTATCTGCAGTTGATGTACTTTTTTATGTATACATGAAAGGCACACATTTTAGCAAGGATTCCCTAGAAGTGAATTTAACTAACTACTAACATTTAACATCTGTTATCTGATGCAAGCTGTTGGTTGAGCTCTGTACAGTGGTGTTGATAAACAGCACAACGTTAGCCTTCCACAGCTAACACTAAGTCATTCACACACGTACCGTGCGCGCGCGCGCGCAAACACACACACACACACACACACACACACACATACACACACACAGATTGAACAAAGACATGTTTCAGGACTGTGTGCTGTGTGTTCTCTCATGGAGGCGGCTTGAGCTATGCCCTACTGACTATCTTTGTGTGTGTGCGTGTGCCGCCGTGTGCATGTGTGTGTGTGTGTGTGCGCGTGTGTGTGCATGTGTGCAAGTGCACGTGCGTGTGCATGTGTGTGTATGCGTGCGTGTGCATGTGTGCCTTTGCTTGCATGCATGTGCATGTGTGCGTGTGCATATGTGTGTGCGCCTGCGTGCGCTCCCTGTCCCCCAGGCAACGACTGCACCCCGTCCATGCTGGGCCTGTGTGGCTCCCTGGCGTCCATCCCCAGCTCCAGGTCCCTGGCCAGCCTCAAGTCCAGCGAGTGCCTGGTCAACATCAGCGCCGAGCCCAGCCCCGCGCTCTCCCCGAGCTAAAGGGCCTTCCCTACCCCTCCTCCCACACACACACACACACAAGCCCGTCCACCTGCCGATGCTGCATTAACTGTGACCAACGCACCCATCCACCACCATCATCTGTCCCCCCAGTTGTCTTCCCCTTGCAGCGGTATATGCCAGAATGGCCGGGGGGTCGCTGAGCGCGTAGCGACGAGGAGGTGGTAGAAAGAGAACATCTTTGTGTCCTTCCTCGCTTTCCTTACCCACTCTGCACTCTACATACACCCACCACCACCAGTTTGTATTGTCCATGGCGTGGTGATCCCCTTTGGGCGAAATCCCTGCAATGCATTTGGGGACCACCAGGGGGAGTTTGTTGCTGCGTATATTTAACCCCTCCTCAGGTTTTTATTTTTCCTTCCTGTTCATTGCCATTGTACGTGATTTAGAGCGTTGGCTTGCTTTCACTCACCGCTATTTGGGTCGAGTTCAGTGAGCGTCAACATCTGGGATTCGCAGGACCAGATAAATGCCATATCATAGCCCTGCTTAAATGTGCAAACATTAATATTACAGTACGTGTACATTTGCGCAGCTATTTTATTTATAACATGTATGTTTTTTTTGTGTTTAACAACCTGTATATTTGTTTTCCATTTCAGAGGTTTTTATGTTGCAATAAACTGCCTTTTCTGTTATGGCTGTCTCAGACTCTGCATAGGTCTGCTACATCCAGAGATAATAGCTGTCTTGTTATCCAGTAACAGAGAGGTATACAACATTCTGTTTGCAATTAAAGTACACATTACTCAGTTATTTTGACCATAACTGGCTGAGCAAGTAGCACTCCTCTCCTCTCCTGTCCTGTTAGTGAGATTGCACTGACACCTGGGGACATCTATAGGCTACACATGTAGTGCATCAGTTTCTAAAACACAGCTTCATTAAATCATAATGAAAGTAAAAATCGTAAGAAATCTAGCTATTAACATTATCTCAAGTTCTCAACTATATTGACGGGCGTGTCAAAGCTCACTGAGATGGAACAGGTCAGGCTCATGTAAACGAGGTGGGCGGGAGCAACTCGCTTTTGGGTCTTGTTTATAAGACTGGCCGGTCCTTTGGCCAATAGACAGCATAGTAGTATTTTACAATAACCAATCGGATTTAGAGATTGATTTCGCATCGCCCTTACAATAATATCTGAGCCTACGCGAGATACACACAGGTTGTGGTGTTGTGTTGTCACTTTACAAGCAGCGATGTTCACTGTTGTGGCAGTGTCATAAAGTTCGCATCGATTTTGTTTGTCTTTTTAACTTGGGAGTTTATTACCTGGAGGCTGTGGAAAGACTTACGATTTGTTACGATTTACGACTGCACGGGTCACTCTGGTCGCTTAATTTGAGGTTGCGATTTAGTTGAGAGGAAATGATGGTCCTCACAAAAGAAGCTCAAACTGGCTAGTAGTAGCAGCAGCTAACAGGCTAACTTTGGGTAATCACTTCCGCGATAAGATTATTTTCTGAGTATAATTTGAGTGTGTGTGTGGGGTGGGGGCAAATGGGAATATAACGCATACCTCTCTATCTTGCATAGCTTGTTGAAGCTGAGGTCTGGTCGACTACTTTGGGGAGGGGAGGGGAGGGGGGCGTGTGTGTGTGTGTGTGTGTGTGTGGGATGTCGTGCAGAAGTGAAACCCCTCGGGGTGGTAACCCCAACCTACAGCCACTCCGAGCCACGGTCCCGTTCCAGCTTCACAACAAAGTACTTCTATGCAAAGATGTCAAGACAGGTAAAGATATGCTAAACAGACTGCAAAATAACCTGAGTTTGTTGTTGTTGTTGTTATTGTTGATGTTGTTATTGTCTACTAGTTAAATTAATTAAACAGCTCTGTCATCTGCTCTTATTGTGTTATGCGTATGCTGTGTGGTGTCAGATTTACTTATTGCTGAATGCTTTCGTAGTCTAATTGCATCACAGCAAACCGAGGCAATTTTATAGCTGTGTAACGTATTCTTTCATAATGACAGAAGGAACTTAGGACATCATTAGAGAGCGCAACCGTTCTGGGCAAGAGATATATTCCCATTTCACTTGATGCATTTTCTTATTGACGCAAATGAAGTAAACAATGTGGTGTATGGGTGCAAACAATGTGGTGTATGGGTGCAAGTGAAATATGAAACCTTCCCGAATGTTGAGTCAACATTGTTGGGCACTAGACATGAACGCCAACGCATTTCCTTTAGTACACTGTACACTTTAGTATTTACTTAGTATTGTGCCAGTAGTGTAATTTGGATGTTCAATAATGAACCCTGTGATCAGTGTCTGGAAAGGTTCTGTGTGGACGTTCTGTGTGAATTTAAAGTTATTAATAAGGATTATTTAATATATCTCTTTTTTTTTTTTTTTTAACAATTCTTTCTTTATTTATGTATTTATACAAAAAACATGGAACCTTTATGATTTACACACTTCTGTTTTCCATGCCCTGGATCCTATAACCTGATCCTAACACCCTATTGGACACTGCACCCAATGTAGCAGTAGTAGTAGTATTCCAGATGGCCTCAAGACTATTATACAATATTATATAAGTATGAGCCAATCATCACCTAGTGTGCTTTCCTACATTTGGCATCAAAAAGTGGAGCATAATAATATCTAGCTCAAAGTTTTTTAAATTGTGTAAAAGAGCACATTATTATCACTCATGCCGGCAATGCTCCAAACTGGGAAGAATAGTCTGTATTGTATTTCTAAAGTGTTTCCCAGCAACAAACTGTCTCCTCCCATAGTAGAATGTCTGTGACTGAGATACTACACACTATTAATCTTTCTCAAAACGCACCTTCTCCAGAATGCATATAGCCATATAAATTATATAATTATTTAAATGTGTAGTCAGCTTTTGTAAGATAATTATAAGATAAAACACTTTTGGTAAAATGCACCAAATAGCTCCTGGCATTTCTTACCGTTGCCTCTGCTGGAAAAAAAGAATCCGGTACTTCTGGCTCCGTAAATATGAACACAAAGAAAGCGGGGAACACCGCTAACAACAACAATGCGCTTGGCTTTGCAATGCCTTTCAATTTGTGTGTGTGGTGAGGGGATGAAGCTTCTGAGGGAGTTTGTTTGGATGTGAGCTCCAAGATAGCACGTGTTCTCGAGAATAATTAACCCAGCTCTAATGGAAAATATCTGCACCGCACCACATAGTATCCATGGCAATGTGTTTCCGATGTCCGTCAAGGCTCCCGCACTTTTCCTCTGGGTGCTCTGGTTTCCCCCACATCCAAAAAAAACATGTAATGTTCACTCTCCAGTCAGTGTCGTGACCAGAGACACTGGCCTCTATCTGGAGTTGGTCCCCGGGCGCTGCACAGCGGCTGCCCACTGCTCCCTTGAGGGATGGGTTACATGCAGAGAACAAATTTCACTACATGGATGTGTATGTGACAATAAAAGCACCTTTATCTTTAATAACATTGTTATCGCGCAAAGGCAGCAGCAGCATTACCGCATGCTGCATTATGCAACATGAATGTATTTTGTCCACTTTCTCACAAATGTGTGTTCGTCAGCCAATAAACCTGCGACCCAACAGGACACACCACAAGTGTCTGCTGTGAATGTATTGCTAGGACTCACGGAGACGCCGTTAACGCCTAGCGTTGCGTCTGACCATGGCCCCCTGGGCACGACGAGATGTTCTCACGCTGTGGGTGGAGCCTGACAGCCCGCAAGAGGCTTAAAATAATCGCAATGACGGGCGATTTCGTGTTCTTCAGAAACGGTATATGGATGTTAAATAGTAAATACTCAGTATATTCATATGCTTTTGGAGGAGGTGGTAGATAGTAGTGGTAGATTGAAGCAATCCACATCTCTCTGGCTTGGGATAGGGGGGAGATATGGTTGGAAACCACTGGTAGGGAGCAGCTGAGCAGGGAGATGTTTTGTTAGTGTTGGGTCTCAAAGGTAAAACTTACTACACTTTTTGTAAAGTTTAGCGAATACCCTTCTCGCGGTCCGGTAGCTGCCTGTCCTGTGGCTGGGAACGCAAACAAAGTGGTGCAGACTGCACCACATGTCACAGTGTCCTAGCCATGGCAATGTGTTTCCGATGCTTCTGAGGGAGCCCCCTCAGAGGCACTGAATGGAGAGGTGCTTCTGTTTTGATCCAGGTCAAATATCAACAAGCTTTCTCCACAATGACTATGACACACTTTAACCTCTGTGTGTGGGTGTGTCACACCATGTATTGTGTGTGTGTTATGTTTATTGTGCGTGACAGCATGTATATAAATATATATATATATATATATATATATATATATATATATATGTGTGATGTGTGTGTGAGACGTGTAGTGTGTGTGACGTGTAGTGTGTATGTGTGTATGTGTGACAACGTGTGTTCTGTGTGTTTGTGACAAAGTGTTGTGTGTGTGACGTGTAGTGTGTGTGTTTGACAAAGTGTAGTGTGTGTGTGTGTGATGTGTATTTTGTGTGATGTGTAGTGTGTGTGTTTGTGACAAAGTGTAGTGTGTGTGTGTGTGACAACGTATGTGTGTTTCCACAGACAGGACTGTGGCTCGCCCCCCACGGCCCACCATTCGTCGAACCCTCTCCCTGGACGCCATCTTGGCGCCCTACCTCCAGGGGCAGTGGCCCAAGGAGACGGAGAGTCTCATCGTCAGCTACGTCAACGACAAGGCTACTCAGGTGGGCTCGTTTCCACAGTGATCAAAGTCTGATGGCGCCTGGCGTTACACCGTACGATGTTGTGGAAACTTTTTTTTAGTTTATTTTATTATTTTTGATCTTAAAATTAATTAATTAATGAAAGTAAAGCACAATAGTCGCTTGTGCTTTATAAATAGACTACAGAATAACACACACAGACGTGGAGAGCGGTGTCTCCTGCCTGGTCGGCATGTGGAAGGAGTTACGTTAATAGAAACCACATTTGGCTCTGCCAGAGTAGATGTTTATGAGTAATTGAGGGCAAGCTATACGGAGCTATCTGTCTCTGCAGGTGTCCACTGATTACAGTTTAACGCTACGAGCAGGAAGCAGCCAACTGGAAATGGTGGGGGGGGGGGGGGTTCGTCTCGCCGCAGGTTGTTGGACCTTGGTGCCCCCGCCGCCGCCCCCCGCCCCATAATCAGTCTACAAGCTTGCAGCTGACGTTATCAAGCAATATGTCCCCCCCCTCTCTCTCTCTCTCTCTCTCTCTCCAGCATTTCTTAAATCAAACAACCCCCTCTGGCCCCTATGTAAAGAACTCCTCCTGACCTCATTATATACCCCACTCCTCCCCCATTCCTCCCCCATCACCTCGATGCACACGTCCACTACACCACCCTACCCCCCCCCCCCCACCCACCCACCACCCACCCCCCCGACGCAAGTTCCCCTCCTGCCGAAATGAACAAGATTAGGAGGTTCACCAATAAATATTCCTCAGATATATACAAATTAGGGTTTGACTGTCAAATTAGGCCATTTGCATTGATATTTAGAATGTTAAAGATGCATTTGTAGTACTAGCACCCTGCCTGGTGTGCATCCTTGCACGTCCAGAACCCCGGTACCCTAAAAGAAACCTCTCCACAAAAGTGTGGGTTGCTGTAGGGAGCAGGGTGAACCCATGATAATCGTGGGGGGAAGGGGCAGTATAGAGAATACATGTGAGCCACATCAAGTGGACAACATCTATTGTCCCCACACAGAGTGAAAAGGATGCTAGACACAAATTGAATACTCACTGTCCCGTTTTAAAACATGTTGGAAAAGTGTGAAGATTTTTTTTATATATGATTTTTATGTTGTTTTAAGTTGTCTGGTATCGTCAAGCTCTGCTTGAGACACCGCACAAAGTGTCCAAGTCGAAGTTTGAGACTTCAGTCTTTTTATAGGCTTGTGTCTCGTGCTCTCACTGGTGTCCCCGTTTGGACCGCAGGGAGGGGGACTAGATGTGGCGGCTGTAATTCTACACCAGCTTTCCTGTAAAGGCAGCTCGTGATCCTTTTAGACTTGTTTAGCTCAGCTGTCTGACAGTCCAGTAGAGGCGATGGCGTCAGAGTTTCACACTCGTTGGTAGTCGGTTTTCCAGTTGTCTGGACGAGGACATGGGACTCCAGACCACAGGGTCAAGAGCAGGCCCTGTAGCAAGGTTATGCTAGCTTAGCGTGGCCTGGTGTAGGACATTTGTTGAGTTGGTGAGTTGACCCAGAGCTTGAACGTGGTCATGGATTGACTGACGAAGAGCATGCAGGCGTCAGATCCTCAAGCGTCCGCCCCAAGGCCAGTTGGCCTTCGCCCGGCGATGATTCTCAGCTCGCCTACACCTGATGGACGGCCTGCGGCGGTGAACTCAGTGTCTTCTAGCAGAAGATCAAGAGTCTATGTTAAAAAGTTGGTACGAACAGTCCACTGGTCTGAGGTCTTGTGAGGGACACAGGACGATACTGTATATACTCTATATACACACACACACGCACACAACACCAACCTTTTGATGGAATTGTTATACAATTACATTATATTTGTCATGATACACAATGTTGTATTCTAAATGTCTTATATATTTTGTTATTATTCTGAATGTTGCTCTCGTTTGCATCAATACTCAAAGTAACAGTAGAATATTGAGGTATGAAAATCCAATATGGCTTTTTGAACAGTGGCGGAAAGGTGCGTGTTTTTAGGCCTTAGGAACCCAGCTGCTGTATGTTTCGGCATATGATTGTGGGTCGAGTAATAGTTATCTCTCTTTTCAAAGTTATTTTGGTTGCGTGTTTTTCTAGGGTTGTTTTTAAGATAGAGGGTTTATTTGTTTGCCTATTTTGCACAGCTGGTGTTGAGGCAGGTGTTGGAGCAGCTGTGTGCCACTGTTCCTCTCCTGTATTCAGACTAAACTTGTTGAGCACAGAGCGAGCTTGGCTACACACGGTGGTCTGTTGACATCCACAGTTAGCTGGGATCGCTTACACAGCTCAGCGACAGTCAACAGTCTGTTTTCAAACGGGATTTAATGTGCAGCTCCGGAAAAGATTAAGAGACCACTGCACATTAGAAAAATAAATGTATTTATATAAACTGCAAATGTACAAAATAATATCACATAAAACAATGTTTAAAAAAAAAAAGTATAATACTGTTTTCATCGACAGTAATCCCAGACGACGAGTGCCTGTGTCGGGTCACTTCTAGAATGTGTGTGAGTTTTATTTCTCTCCTTCCCCCAGACGCCCAGCTCCTGGACGGAAGAGACCCGGGGCAGGAGGAGTGCTGGTGGGCACAAGCGCTCCGCCTCGTGGGGCAGCGCGGAGCACTTGAAGGAGGCACGTCATAAAAAAAAAAAAAAAATGTATTTAAATGGAAATAGCCTGGCTGGCTGGCTGGCTGGATGGATGGATGGATGGATGGATGGATGGATGGATGTCTGTCTGTTTTATTATATGCTTGTTTATCTACCTGTTGACCCTCAATCCTCTTCTCTTTCTCTCTCTCTATCCCTTTGCGCTTCTTTGTTGGTTTTACTGATTTCTGCCCACAGGGGGTTCAGGTGGCTTTTGATTTAGTGGCGAAAGTTTTGTTTGTTTATTTTATCGATGTGTCAGTCCTCAACCTGTCACTTTGCTCTTCTTCGTTGGTATCTCTTGGTTTGTTCTGCCCTCTCACTTTGCTCTTCTTCGTTGGTATCTCTTGGTTTGTTCTGCCCTCTCACTTTGCTCTTCTTCGTTGTTTCCCTTGGTTTGTTCTGCCCTCTCACTTTGCTCTTCTTCGTTGGTATCCCTTGGCTCTGCCCTCAGGTGGCTAAGTTGCGGCACCAGTTGCAGAAACGGTCCCGCCACACCACGCCTGCCGCCAGATATGAGCCCCCGACACCTCTGGGTCACACGGCAAGCATCACACAGGTAGCCCCTTCCCCCCTGTGTTGCTAAGTGACAGTTAAAGTTAGTCAGCGATTGTGAAATAAAACATATTTTGTCAAATTCAGCAGTCTTCTCACGTTCAGTCAGCTCCTGTGTGCACGCTGACAAATAATGACATCATATTGAATACTGGCTACAATATCCAGATGTAGATCACGTGATGGAAGCCAATACTGCCATCTAGTGGGTAAAAACATGATGTCACAGTAGGTGTTCAATGTGTGTGAACGAAACTAGAACATATTTACTGGAATATAAAAACGGTGTGGCTTTTCTAAGGAACATGCTCTCATCACAGTTCCTGAGCTCTGTTGACTGTACACAACTGTTTTATTGGATGAAGCCATACCTGCTCATCCAGATTAGGTTTAATGTGACGTGTTGTGCGTATTTACTGACTTGACACTCACAGCAAAGTCAAACGGGACCTTACGAGACCGAGGCTATCTAGTACAAATAAAGAATCGGGCCGTTACGTTGGCGTTCAACATCGTTAATCAACTCAAACCTCACTACAAGTAATTTGAAAGAAGTCAGGTGCTTTCCAACTACATAATGCTTTAGTTTATGATGATGTTTACGCTATTGTTAAATTAATACATTGTTGTACACTATATATACTGTATTTGTTACAGGTAGTAGTTACAAGACTAAAATTATAATCAGTAATGTAATTTAGTAACATAAACTGATTACTTTCTTTTACTTTTAGATTACTTCACCTGTCAAAGTGTTCTTTGAAACAACATCCATAAAAAATTGGATGAATATGGCGTGCCATACTTTGTGTTTTCGTGACCATGTACATACAGTATGTTGCTCAGTGAGGGCAGATCAAAGTAGGACACATTTTTCACTTAATGTCCTTATTGAAAGGACAATAAGAGAACAACTGATTGTTTTATGCATTTTTCTTAAATTTCAACGTAGTCCTAGAAGTAATCATCAGAAAACTGTAATCCGATTACAATGTTGTATCTGGTAATGTAATGGATTACATTTATTTGTTAATTTCTTTGGTAATTTGTTCTGTGAGTGACAGTCCGTCCCACCCGGGAGGCGAACCCCGCTCCCACGGAGCTAAAGGGAGGCTAAAGGGAGGGAGTCTCCCTTGCTAAAGGGAGGCTAAAGCCCAGTGGCTTTAGCATCTATCTTTAGGGCGTTCTTGAGGTGTCGGAGAGTGAGGATCACATAGCTTCCTGCAACGCCACTCTCTGGCCACCGTCACACATGTAATCAGTTGCCCCTGACAACCCTGCTCCCCAGACAGCGCCCCTGAACAGACTGGCTCCCCGATTGAGAAGGAGCGTGGAAGGTCTCAATCTGGAGCTGGAGGAAGTGTTTGTGTCCGAGAGGCCAGACGAGCACTCCAGCGAGGTGAGCTGCCTGTCTGTCTGCCTGCATGTCTGTCTGCTTGGCTGTCTGTCTGTTTGTCTCTCTGTTTGGTTGCACTGACCCTCCCAAACTAAACTGGGATGTCTGGTGTTCACCAACCTTTCAGCCCGCAACCCCCCGAAAAATAACAGTGCCAGAAAACCCCCACTATCCATGAAGGTGGTCAAAGCATAACAGCCATAATATGTTTTATTATTTAATATAGACAAGCAGCAGAATACATCATTCAAAATAATGTATAAATTGTAGTATCAATTAAATCTAAAATGCTATTTCTAATAGTTTTTACATTTGGTTTGATTTATGGAAATAATCCCGTGACTCCAGTGTTTTTTAGGTGGGGGGGGACGAAAGTGTGACGAAAAATGTCTCAAATTTTAAGCCTGTACAACTATGCTTTTAGTTATTAAAACCAAA